>UZAF01016560.1:0-58228 GCA_900617895.1 Haemonchus placei
AAAAAAACTTCCATGGTTACACTCTCGAGGTACAACATGCTCTTGTCCGTGTCTTACTGTAGGCAGAAGGGATTTTAAAGGATAGAAATGCTATACCTTTTGAGACCGACCTTCAATCCTCTAGAAAAAGGTTCCGGACTTCACTCTGAAGTTTACAGGTGTCACCGACTCCCAGATAGGAGGAGTTTTCACGGCGTTATAGAGAAAGTAGAGATTGCACCACTCTCACCCGACCGACACATCGATTCCGTAAGATATTCCTTGCGTTTACCTACCATCAAGCCCGGTACCAAGTTGACCCTTAGAAAAAGGCGGAGATAAAAAAGGGACTTGCAACAGATGGCAACATTTTCCAAATTTAGCTACACATACAACTACACCTACAGCTACACAATTTTCAGCACTTTTCCCATAGCTATACCGTCCTGGGATCGATTCCCTCCGTTTATCCCGCAAGTCAATTCCTTGCCAGGAGTAGCTTCCGTTGGGTTAGGCACTATAGAAGGTCGACTGGGTCGCGAAATACTTAGTCCGTTAGTCTAGAGCTATTTTTCGCTATTTTCAATATCCACAAAAGGCTAAGTTGCCGAAACCTTAGTCTAGAAGTGCTGCTAACTTACTTCTGTACCATATAAACCATCATATACTACTACTCAGCTGGGCCGAGCCTCATCTAGGGACAACCATGGTCCTATATGACCTGTGTTATGGCGGCTTTTTCTGATTCATCCCGACAATCCTTTCGGCAAAGATTTTTTGCCATCAAATGGCTCCTTTTAGTTTGTTTTCTGGTATTCATAGGCACGCGACGAACGAACTTCTCATGGAGCATGCATCATTACGGGAGGGGCTCCAGTGGAAGTGGGTTGTAGAACTCGCTTGTGGTTCTAAAATGCGGGAGACTGCCAATCCAATCCATGATGGCCCATGCTTTGCAGTTGATTGCCTGTTATTTCGCTTTCCTCTTGTCTGGCGAAAATTTATGACCAAACACAAATTATGAGTCTCAGCGGCGATCGAAATGTTTGAGGAACGGATGACGGACCTGTCATTCTGACTAACTTCACATTCATGTGCACTGCCTCTGACAAGCTCTCCTCGAGGCTCGATTTCTCCCATTTTCGGATTCTCCGCTTATCGTGGAGCTTCCTTATCTTTCGTTGGCGAAAACAAGCCCCTTATAATTGTTTATCTGCATTGTTCAGCCACATTGCTTTCTAAGTTTGCCCTTTACGATGGATGGCAGATCTTCTATATGGAAATAGCAAGTCGTTGCCGTTGTTTACGAATGAAACGTTTGTCGTAAACAGTTTGAGTCCAACAGCTGAGCATCTTTAGCGCAGTGGACAGCTCAAACATATTCACGAAGCTAGAAAGGGGATCATTGGCTAAACAAACAGAGGCAGATTAAATTAGACCGTTTGCCAGTGTTTTCGCGCAGATTGGGTGCAACCCAATCACCCAAAACATATGAGGGAAGAAAAACCTTTGGTCTCTCGTTTTCAGGCCAAAGACCCTGCTTTCACTTGCTTTACCACTACTCTTTGGTAACTGATTTAGCTTACAACTAAGTCATGTATTAAGTATGCTCTAGACGTTCTTGCTTGGAAGGGCGTTGATTCGCTGATAACACAGCTCTCTTTTTGGAAATGCTTGGGATGCTTGAGAATTACTATCAGTGGAGCATGCAGCCTTAACTTCATCGAAGGCTCAAACCGGGGCTTAGATCCGTGCCTGCCTTGGATCAACCATCGCTGTAACAGAACTTAGACTTATTTCCTCGTACACCTTACTCACGGTGACGCCCTCGTTGCTGATCCATTCAGAGCCCTTCTACTCCCTTCCTTCTGCCCCCTCTAAGACCTTCTAGGGAAATCCCGTGTCGTTGAGTTTTCAAGATAGTGGTTCCAAGTCCGATTTGCTCCTGATTTCACCAGCATGGGGATTTCACTGACCTATCCGAAAAGGTAAGGAGCGTTGGTATTAATGTAGCCGCTGAAATCCTGTCGGTGACAATGCAAAATCCTCTACCAATGATAAAAATCCGATAGTAAATAATAATGAACAAAAAAATAAATAGAGAGGCAATGTCTCGTGTGGAGAATGTGAACAGCATTCTTCCTCTTTCGTGTATTATGTATCCTTTAGGATTTCCATAGCCTCTTAATTCATTCAAACGCTTTTGGGTAGTTATATGGTAGTTAATACTGTTGTACACTTTTGATAAAAATTCGCTGGCTGTGCTTTCAAGGAGATAAATTTGATTTGTCAAAAATTTTGCGGACGTCAATGCTGACTGTTGAATTGGATCGAGAGAATTGGAAGCCAAATCCATCATGGCCCACTGATCCGGCAATGAGCCGTGCTCCTACTCAAGGCACAATGAGACCCATGACTGGATTAGTGGGGGAATTAGTGAGCTGTGACGGTCCTCAAGTGGTGTTCCAAAGTTAGAAGCATGCTAAGGCTGGTCGTTAAGTTTTACAAGGTATGCTAATGATCTCAAGTCTTTCTGTCGCATCACTGCTGTCTACGAGCAAACATGGTGACAGGGGGAGGGGGGATCGAGGGAAGAAGTGAATACTTCGTAGAATGGATACACATCATATCCATTGCCCTTACTTACTTCACGCGGTGGGTACATCAACCAACCACCTCGGATTCGTTGGCAGTCATCCGAGAACGTCAATCGAGAGCAACTGAACTGAGTGGCAAGCCCATTCGAGACGATTGCTATTCATAAACGGAATTCGTTTCTTCAGAGACGCCTGAAGGATCAAGAGAGACTTTAGTGTTTCATTAATCCGGTTATTGGTATAGGCATTGAACAATTACTGCGAAAATTGAGAATAATCAGGGGTTATCTCTTAGAACCAACAAATATACTTTCTCGGATTTTGTTTTGTTGGTCCCTTCTTAACGTCAGGTTTTTTATATGTCAAATCCAAGAAAGTATCGTCAAGGGGCACACTGTGAGCTCAAAATTGCAGAAATCCACTTGAAGCACAAAAAGGCAAGTTCTGCTTATACTTCGTGAAGTTTTGGCTTCGACTTACCCTCGCTTGGCGAACTGGCTATACCGCAGCGCTACTATAAGAGGGCTTGACAGCGAAGGCATTCGTCTGAGCGGTCAGCAAGCGATCACGTACAGATCTCTTCGGTCTGGCATTACAAAGTTAAAACTGCAACCATTGAACTAGAGGACTTTATTTCCTTTGAATTCCCTTTTAAAAATGTTCTCCGTAACCTTTTCAGAAATCGGAAACAGTTGGTCTATGAAAGATCGCTGCCGGTCGCTTGAAGGACTCAGGCAGGCGTCTAACGCGAACGACGCAAAATCCCTCTCGGAAAGCATTCGTTAGTTGTTTTCTACCATTTTAAATGTCTCTAAGGTTTGATCTTTGTTTTTCAGCCGAATAGTGGCAGTTAAAATAATAAGTGAAGTTACTGGTCTTTGGAAAAAACTGTCAGCAGACCATCTAAAATGTTCGAAATACTGAGACGCTAAATTACAGACAGTTGTACAAATATTCATCGCAAGGAGTTCCCAATACCATGGCTCGAGGCGCTGTTTTTACCCGAATTCCCTTCTCGTAGCGCTATCACTGAACAAAACTTCTTGGTAAGTGATCTTACGGCTTTTTGTCCTAGAGACGAGCTTTGTCTCCACTCAAGCCAAAAAAAACTTCCTAGAGTTCCTTGAGAAGAACAACAAGCCCTTCTGATTGCAATGTAGAATCTCGTAAATAATTTCATTTCCTTTTTATAAATATTGTTTCAAACAGAATAGGGGAATATACCTTTTCTCCATTGCTGGATCTTTCGCACCATCACTCCCGATGTTCTACCAATATTGGATACACCGCTTAAATACATCTTCATGGTGGGAGGTTCATACAAGGTATTACTCAAAACGTAAACGGATTCCCTATAGAAGAGCGTCTCTCCTCATGTCAGTCCAGCAGAGTCGTCCGTCATTCTCTGGGATTTCAGTCACCCCCAGCGAGATTATAGTTACTTTCAATATTGAAATGAAGTTTTACAGTTAGAAGTTATTCCTTCGTCCATAGCCCAAAGTGACTACCCAACTATCCAATCGTAAATGGGGTTTCTTGACATTACTTGCAACTAGTGGCTTAGGGTGCTCAAATTGATCCGAAACCTAGGCACCACTCTGACTTTTTGTAGATTTCGAATGAGGTCGGCTATGGATCATTTGGACGCGTGTACCGAGCGATTGCGAAGAATGATAGCAGAGGAATCTATGCGCTCAAGATCCAGCACAAGTCGTTAATCCTTGGGAAAGCGGCCGTTCAGCAGGTGAAACGAGAAGTTGCCGTCCAGGTAAGCATACATTGATCATGTGACATAAACTCAGTTTGGCTCCCAAATGACAACTGCAGCCAGCTTTTAGTTTTAGCAAAAAAATTCTCGAGATTTTATGCGAGTCTACCTTTTTCAAGTTTTTTTCAATGAGAGGCAGGAGGAGGAGGTGTCAAGTTATACTGGATGGAACCCCTCATTTATAGCAGCTACCTATCACCTCAGTCTCACCCTTTATTCCAAGGCCTCCCATATCTCCGGAGTCGATTGGTTGGTAGTGGATCCGTTTGGGAGGATAAAAGTGTTGATTTGTTCGTCAGCTAACTGCTGCAGATCTTTGTATACATAGGTCATATACGTATTCTAAACACCACTGCAACTTGAATAGAAGCCGAATGCGGATTAAGATTCCAGAATGGGATTGACTAGAGCTGAATGGCTTTGTCCTTCCACCCTTTATTGCAATTATGAAATGCTCACATTCACAGAGGTTTCCTAAGTCTGAAACCTCAGTATAATGGTGTGCGCTATATTTCAGAGGCTTCTTTCACCGTATATTTTTATTGCTCGACTTTATGCTTCGTGGCAAACCCGATCAAAGCTCTTCACTGTACTGCAGGTTCGAATTTTCAATGAAGTCTTGCTCTGAATACCTATGCTGTGAGAACTATGCCAATTTTATGAGCAATCTGATCTGAGAACGCCCTTCCCGGAATGAAGCCAAAGTGCCGGTGAAACAGTTGCACGTAGATCAAAGGGGTGGGGGCAATAATCAGTGTGCTTTTCACAGTTAGCTGACATAGTGTCCAAGTCATTCGTCATTTTCTGATTGACTTTTGGCGATTCTCCCAAACTAGCTGACTATTTTTTATTGTTGACGATAGAACAAAAGGTAATGATCCCAGACCCGCACTTTTCCGCTACCTTCCCATACCTACACCGAATTATTCTTTCTTTCACCCCGAATTTGGAGGCTTATTCATTTACCTGTTATTATCAAATTCTTAGGGATCTACAGACAGTTAAACTTTGATTGTTGAAAAACCATAAATTGACTGAATTCTAATTTATGTGTGTTACAGTATCCTATCGGAGGTATGGGAGATATGTTTTCCTTGTGGAAGGAACATGGTATCTTGCCTGAAACGAGTGTCCGCATTTATGGGGCTGAACTCGCTTTAGCACTAAGTTAGAGCAATTCTAATAGCTAATTCTCTGTATTGAATTGGACCACCCAAATTCGAATGTTTTCCAGACTTTCTTCATAATAACGAAGTCATTTATCGGGATCTGAAGCTCGAAAATATCGTGTTGGATTCGATTGGACATGTGAAAATAGTCGATTTTGGATTGGCGAAACGGTTGAAAAATGGCGAACAAACGAACACCATCTGTGGGACATTACAGGTAGGAATTGAAATGTCGCTAGTGTTTTTGTTACACGTAATATGGGGAAATGAAGCTGAAAACTAGGAGAAGAGGGTTAGAAAAGAACATTTCATTTTTTGATTCCGTGTCGCGAAACACCTTCAAATGCGATTTTACCAAAATTATTCACAATCTTTCAGTACATGTCACCAGATGTGGCCGCAGAGGAGCATTACTCTCATTATGTCGACTGGTGGTCACTTGCTGTTGTCCTTCACATCCTTGTCACTGGAAAGTATCCGTATCCAAATGCCAATGCCACTCATCATTGTCATCTGAGGTTCGGCTTGAAAAAAATTTGAAAATTTCAAAAAAAAATCGAATTCTGGACTATTTTTGTTATTTTTTACACTTTGTGACATCTGATTGAAATATTCTCAAAAAATAATTGGATGGTAAATCAAAAATGTTTCGTCCTTCCCTAGAAATATTTTCATTCTCTATCAAACAATTCTGATATCTCTTTAGATTCGTCGATTACAGTACTCCGTTGAACTGCAGTGAAGCGCTGGGAGACTTATTTGATCAGGTGAGTTGGTTAAATGGATTTTCTTTCGCTTCCAAGTTTTACTAAAGTTCTTCCAGATGTTGGCGTTTCCATCATCAACACGATTACGGTCTTTTGAAGCGCTTCGGAATCACGAATTCTTTAAAAGCACCGACTTTGACGATGTAGAAGCTCTTAAGGTAATGCTACGTGTCAAGAGAATAATGGGTGTGGTATCATAGATAGAATTCACCTGGTCTGCTTGTTTTCTCCCTGAATTGGTTAGTCCGATGAACTGCAGACCCAAGATTTTTCAGCGTAATAAGAAAGGGGTTAGACGCTGTGATGAATTGCATTTCGGTGGAATTTAGCGAAATTTCGCCCCTGAAGTGCTGTTATACCCTGTTTTGACGTTTTTTTTTTCGAAAAAAAGTTTGGTAGGTAATATTGATGGGACCACCTTCTGCAAAGTCATGCTCAAAGGTAATAGGTAAGAGTTGACACATAATTAATTCAGTGCAATCCTTTGGCTGACGTGCTGAACAATGGTAAAACAACACTCGAGCCAGAAGTGGCTGACTGGGACGCCGAAGAGAATTTCGAATGTTTCAATGAGAATTACGAGGTGAGCTCTGTGTACGATATTGAAGTCGGTTTATTCAGGCATACTTATTCATCAAAAGCACAGTGGTGGAAGAAGGGTTGTTGCCGTTGTTGTTGTTATTGATTGTTGTTGTTGTTTTGGTCTTATACCCGGTGTAGTGCACCAAAATTGAGTAGAATAACTGACTACTATAGCTTGATACTCTTTAAAATGAAGTATAATATCGTTGGCGTCAGTCAATCCCGTCTTGGGACGCGCCCAGCTTTAGACTTCCATTCAGAATCGTGATGGCGTTCTAAGCTTCTCGCCTATACAGTGGATTGTGGTATTTTACCAAAATCTAGACGAATCTTTTCTTCTCCATAGAAGTTTGGCGCAATTAACCGACCCCGGCGGGATGGAAAGCTTGGTTGGCCTGGGCGGATGTCAATCCGGGAATTGAGCCCGTGACGCTGCATGTGTGGTAATGCGCCCTTTGCCACTATGCTACCCCTGCTAGTCTTACTCTTTGCTAGTTACGAATTCTGGCTCGAATGTGAGAAACGGAACCCCTTTTTGTCAGAGAGCCGGAACAACCGCTGACTGTACAGCTATATTGACAATTTCATGACAGTGCTCGCCGTAGCTCCTAGCGAGAATTATGATAGGCAGAAATCAGAAGTCTGTAGCGTCCCTCTGCGGACATCCCTTCGTCACGACCTCGTCCAACCTCAGAAATCAACAATTTTGTAAAGGTTCTACATTATGGGGCTTCTTGGAATTTTCTCGTTTCCGCTGTCACCTACATCCCATTCTGTATCAACAGTTTCCTCTAACCCACTGGAGGTACATCCATTGATCATGAACTGCGCCTTCAATTTCCATAAGAAGTGAAGATGACAATCGGAAGCGGTTTTGACGTGTTTGGATTTTGCTCAACTTCTGAAACACCGTTTTAATCGAGCAATAACTATTTCCTACTGTCATAAATGCGACTGATAGCCAGCGAGTTCCCCTGCAGGTATGGGAGTTCCAATTGGTGGGTCGCTCCAATAACTCCAACTATCACATTATTTTCTTTTGATTATTGGACGTCATAGTTCTCTCTACAGAATACGGTAAAACGGTTCCGAGAAACTTTCGAAAAAGGGGTACGTTCGACGTTTGGCCCTGTATTTAGCCAAAGGTAGTAGAATAAAAAATGAAGTTATGGGCATCCGTATGAAGAGTGTGCACCGCATTCGACTTCTATTCAGAATCGTAATGGCGTATTGAATGTGTTTGTGGACTGTACAATGGCTTGTGGTGACCAGTTGATGTGCAAGTAGTGCTCTTATGCTTCCAGACGATTCTGATAGCAACTGACCAAACTGGGAGGCATGGAAGGCTTGATTTTCCGGGGCAGATAGATCCGGAATTTGAACCCGCGATCATGCGTGTGTGATAGTGCGCCACTTGCCACTATACCACCTACGCCGAGGTGGCAGGATCAGAGTTTATCAATAGCAAGGAATAGAAATATCACGCTGTATGGGTCTACTGCCTCGAAATAGGCCCAAAATTTATTTTTATGACCCCCTGTTGTGGGTGTGGGAAATGTTTGTGCCCATCATTAAATATGCTCGTTTCAGTTCGACGGGTTCAGCTATTTCAACGATGAAGTCTAGAAGATTGGAGGAGCTGGAGGAACGTACAGAAGCTTATTTTCAATTTCACCTCTTTTTTCCCCATAGTGCATATCTAATGGTTTCTCTAAATTTTTGATTCACTAATAAGACGTAGATGTCAAATTTATGCCATTTTTTTTTATTTTTTCAAATGCGATTTGTAGATTTTAGTCTTATCATACCCTGGTCACACCTCATCGGTGATCCCTCTGGTCATGATTACATTTTCCGGTACCTCAATATGTTAACGCCTTTAAAACGGGTAATAAAATTAACTTGCTTGTTACAATTAAATGTAAACTTATCATTTTGCCTAATCATTAGGACATCCAACGAGATTTGGTATATTCATGCAGTAATGCGCACTTCAGGATATATTAAGAGCCTACACCTCTTCTAAGGATGAAGGACATGGTTACCAGTTAACCGACCTTGGAAAAATTTGAAGACTAGGTCGGATTGGGTGAATATCGACCAGGGATTCGAACCAAGGTGCTGTTTCCTGCAGAATCGTAGACTTGTGGTTCAGAGGATCAATTGATTCTATGATTTCGTGGGTGGAATCAGGAGCACGGCGCGTTAATTCGTAGTTCAAACACTTATTAAAAATAGCCCTGTAACAATAATCGAAGGGGTGAGCACAGTGTTAGTAACTCGTTCACATAAGTGGGAAACCAGTGGAACTGAAGCACTATGAGATAGGGTGGAGGTGGTGTAGCCGCGAGAGGCGCACTATCACACACTTGAGGCCTGGGGATCGCGTCCCGGACCGATAACGCTCTTCTGATTTTTCTTGAAAATCCTTCACCCACTGCGTTGTCAACTTCGAAAAACAACTGACCAACAAGCTTCAAAAAAGCGGTGGTGTTTTAGACTTCATCTTAATGGGGCTCTGTCAATTTCTGATCAGAGAAACAGACCGCCGAAATCTTGTTTATTGTTGTCTCTGTGGCCTCTATAACTGTGATGGGTTACTGGGATTTTGCCAACAGTTTCCGAAAACACCTGATTGGTTGTGAGTGAATCATCTTTCCGTTAAGTAGCCAAAGCTAATCTGAAATTTTGTGTCGATAGGCAAAGTCAAGCTCGGCAAACAAGAAGTCTAAGGGCTTCGTTGACTCAAACGCCTCACCTCATCACAGCTGCTTCTACACTCCAACTGAAAGCAACTACAAGGTAATGTAGAAATGTGAATCATCCCCTCCCCCCATCTCCCTCCCACTCTACGATATTTTGAATGGGAAGCCAGAGCGACTCAAAGGATCACTATATTTGCCAAACCAAGTTGCTAGGGTTTCGAAGGGAAAGGGATAGGCTAGCTGTATCGAAAGGTGTTTGTATGATTGCCCCATTTGAAAGTTAGGTGGCGTTGTGGCGAGTTGTGGGCTGCAAAAGCCAGCTGCTTCAACTATAAAATTGTACCATTAATCACCTCCTGAACAACTCGTCGTCAAGTACGGTATCTCCGCAAGGCATGTAGTGCACCAACCGCGCGTGAACCCACGACTTTTTCGAGACCCTCAGTTATGACGGGACGGGAACGATGGTTAAGGTATTGTTTAAGTTAAGTTAACGAATATTGCACATTAGCCTTTAGTGTGAACACTGTAAGGGTTGGTAGAGGTAAGCAGAGCTTCCCTATGCTCTTTGTTGTCTCGGGACAAGTCCCAAACTTTTTTTTACAGGAAAACGGAGCGCTGTAGTATTTCGAACAAGGCATCTGTTTTCCGTAGAGCGAAAAAGTTGCTAACCAGTTCGTCCATTGAAGGACACGGACGAGAGTAAAATCCCGCCCATTTAAGTAGGCCCAATGGGCGGGATCCCTACACTCATCCGCTTTGGTACCTGCAAAGCTATATTAATTACGGGAGAATACGCCCTGTCAGCAAAAAAAGAAACTAACACGCGATGCTCCCATTACATTCCACGATCTGATAAGAAACTTCTTTGCAAAAGATAATGGCATTCAGCCGCAAGCAGTCAAGATCGGCCCTGTCCAACTTAGTGAACATGCCAGTATACCACTGGGTGATTAAACTGGGCGTTGAGTCATCCCCGATTGTTCCCGGACGTCATTTCCGGTGTTGAAATCAGCACGTTCTGCGGTATGAGGGTGAGTACTGCTGCTGCCCGTCAAGCCGGCTGAGCCGTGCGCTGGTGACCCCCGGGCGGAGGCAGAGGTAGTTGTCTGCGTCTCCGACATCCACATACTCTTCACCCCGAACTGGTTGCGTTGCGGCCTGCGTCGCGTCCTCTGAACCAACCCGTCGCCACGAGACGGCGGTTGCGCTGAAAACTTCTCCGATTCCTTCTTTCTTTTCGTTATGTTCGATTATTCCTTTTTCCTCTCCATACTTGGAAAACTGCACAATCCATCCGTGCTAATTATATTCTTCATTGTGGCCAGGGAAGTTTGCTAGCACTATTTTTATCGAAAAAAATTAGTTCCTTTGTTTGCCCTCGATTCACAAGGAATCTTCCAACCTTTGATTTCTTTACTCTTTTCCCGATCAGAAACTGTCTACTTCATCAAATTTTTGAGAAGAACGATCTGGATCATGTCATTTTTAAGAAATACGGGGAACAATTTGTTTCAAGCAACTTGTATGTATAATAACCTTACCCTATCGTTTTCAATAACTTTTTCTTTTTACAAAATGTTTAGGTAATGTAGGCATGCTTAGGTAGTCTTATTTGTTGAAGATAGCTTCGTTCATCATTCAAAGGTCATCTGCATGTGCTACTTTTTGAGTGAAACCGTTTTGTCGTTAGGTTTCTTGAAAATCTGCCTGCTTTCATCGATATGTTGATTCATTCATTAGGCACCGAGGATGCTCTCCTATTCAGCTGTTGAAGACCTCTCGGTTCAACTTAATGGATATGTTTGTTTTTCGAATAATTAATTGCTAATATGCCCTTCAATATTTGTCCCTTTTGTGGCCGCTAAATGATAATCCTGTGTACTAAGTATCAGCGTACTTCCCAATTACTGTGCCTTTTACTACTGTTATAAAATGCTGTCATTTTCATGTGATTACTGCATTCCTTACTGTCTAAGAAGCAGTTTCTTTTATCGGCACTGAAAACAGAGTAACTCGAACCTGTATTTAAAGGTTGTTTTACTATTCGCCAAGTACTGCAAAAATGTCGCTGATATTTCCTATATGTACACGTAAGCGAGTCATTTTTATGCGTTATAGTGTGACTGAAATTCTTCGGAAAAGGTTCAACTGTGATAGAGCCAATTTGCGTCGGTTCTGTTGAGGAAATGTTTGTTTTATAACTGAAGTTCTTTTTTTTTTTCGCGAAACTTTAACCCAGACGAGTAAAAATAGAAGAAACAAAAATGGAGCGAATTCCAGCAATATCTTCGGCGCTCTCCTTTTACTATTTTGTGGCACATAATCATAAAAATCATTATTTAGGGGCTTCATATAAGAATCATAAGTACTTTCTACTCCCTCCTATTGCTAATTGTAACGATACACATATATGTATAGTGCTGCTTTAGTTGTTTTCGTTCTTCTCCTTATAACCTTAAAGCAAATCCGCATTGTACTTCGGAACCGGTTACGAAAATTTCGAAACGATTTTCCTTTACGAAACCGCACTTTCTTTACAATCTTATTGTTTCCGCGTCATTCTTGGCTCTCGACTTTCAGATAAGAGCGTCCTCGGGGCGTTTTTTCTTGGATAGCAGAAACGATTGTCAAGGGATACAAGGTTAGGTGCGGAATGATGATTTCAAAAAATGAAATGATTTCAGTCCTCATCGGCTCTTGTTTGGGTGTTTCCTTTTTTATTCGTCTAAATCTTATCTTGCCTTTGTATCGTTTGGAATTGTTAGTTTTTTTTTTCGAAACAAACGTTTGATCAATATAATAGCTCCAGCTCTATCTAACTTCTATTGATTCAAATAAAGATGCATTTATTCGATTATGTTCTTCCTAAAATCGAATGGTTTTTAAACTTGTTCCTATATTTGTTATATGTTGTTTGTTATATATGTTATAAATTCTGTATGATTCCAATTTGTTATGAAGTTTGTTGCTGAACCTGCTATCCAGCAATCTCATGGCGCCATCTAGCATTTCTGCGTCCCGTTGAAATTGATTACTCATATTGTAGTAATTCACGCGGCTTGAGTTCCGATCTTTAGAATCCCGTCGCTGGTGGTTGATCGACCAGTTCTTTACCTTTCCATTGAGTTATGGGTTGTTTTCATGGTATTGGCTGTATTTGAGTGGTGTAGCGGTCAACAGATGACATCCTCGTCGTTAAAAGTGATATATTCATACAATTGCCTCGAGTGCGTTTAGTCATTTGAAATATTGTTCCTATTAGTGAAAATCCACGGATTTCTTTTTAGTTGTCTGCGAATACCCCCGGAGTGGTTCATTTAATGAAACCTCTCAAAAGCGACTAAGTGAGCCTATTCTGGTCTATCGATTCTTTTATGAGGGTATTATTTAACATTTTTCTTAAATTATGAGTGAGTGACAGCCTTCATAAAAAAACTATGCTCCCAAATTTACCCTGTGTAAGCCAAAATCATTTTTCAATTTCCAAAGCTCATCGGCTTGTCGACGTGCTGTCAGAATATCCATTATATATAATCTATCCTTCCCCAAATAGGAGATCGTAATAAGGGAGCTTTGTGGCGAATGGCTGAAAAAACTGATTGGGACCAATTCTCTTTCAATATGTGACATACACTCCGTACACTTGCAACCTTAATCCCAGGCGGTTGATCTATAGCTAAGTCTGTGTCATAAGGGAGCTCAAGCTAAAATCGATTATTAGCAGAGCTAGGACAGCTAACGTGATCATTTTGCAAATGCTATACTCTGCGAGGCAGGTACAGAACGACTTTCAGCCTCTTGTAAGGGTGGGGAGATAGGAACAGAGAGGAAGGCGAGTAGCATGTGTAGAAAATGAAGCTTGTCTGAAAGGGATTCAGGCTGGTTCAGTTTTGAGGGTGGATTATAATAAGTTAGCCATGTGTGTTGAAAACTCGAACCACTAGAGCCCCGTTTTCCTTTCAGCAAATGAGATTGCACGTCATTTGCAGGCGAACGGTTTCTTCATTCAATTAGAGTCATTGCTCATGCGTATTGTCATTGATTTTACAATACAAGTGAAGTTTTTAAAGTAAAGATTTGAAATGTGATGTCCTGTATTGAAGTTTTAGAATTTACGTTGTTAAAGCATGCTTCGAAGAAGCTTATTCTTACATTTCTTGGGTCATTTTTCATTTCTTGGTATCATTTTTGCTGTATGTTACTGGCCCTTTTTTATGAAATTTTCATAACCGAATTCACATGCTATGAAACGATTGTTTTGTGAGTGTCTTGAGATTTTATTCAATCTATCGACTGTGTCCCTTCTTTTCTTCGTCATTTCATTGGCGAAGAATCGCCAAATGATCCTTTTTTACATCTCTCGTCTCAGAGTTTCGCGGTCACTGTCAGCGAATTTGTGTCAGCCATCCTCCCCATGTTTCCCTTAACTTCTATGTAGGAGTGTTTTCTTCTGAATAAACTTGAATTTGCAGCTTTTTCAACGATGTAGTGGTGTTAACTGACTGCATCATCGTTGCTTGACCAAGAAGAAGGAGAGGTGGCTGTGATGTAGTGTGTTTAGTTGCCTCTTTAATTTCTCAAGCAGCAATCAACACTCGTTGCATTCTATGAAGGTCTCAGATCGTTGTAAAATTTAGTTTTTGTGACCACTTCAGGTGGTGTTTCCCTTATCTATAGTACTGTGTAGCAGTACAGCATCTCGCATTATTTGTTTAAGGTTACTGGGAAGCTATCATCCTCGTCGTAATCCGAAGCTGTTTCGTAAGTTTCAGAATCCTACCCTTTTTTGAAATGTACTTTCTCATACGATAAGCGTAGCTGTTGAAAATCTTGTTACTGGATGGTGGAATGGGTTTTTAGGCCACTTCTGTTCTTTGATTATCGAAATTATTGAAGAAGAACGGGTGTTAAAAGGTTTTTAGATTCAAAAATAGGGAGGAAATGAGAAGTTTTGGGACTCATCTCACTGAAGTGATCAGCGCTTATTAACCCTCCCTCTCATCGGGCTTCTACTCGACTCTTAACTGAGATTATCAAAAGATTGTTAAAGCTGGATTATGGCAAAGTTAAGTAGCGTATTCATCTTTGTCGGTTCTCTTTACGAGCTCCTTGTGTTTACTGCACTCTGGAAAGTGAAGCAATTCTGTGGTTAGAGTACTGACCCACTATGGTGCATAGAAGTGTAGCGCAGCGCCCTCCTTTAGCTCAAACTTGAAGTTATCGGAATAGTGTGAGGAGGGCTGACTTTTTACGTTATTCCATTATAAGCGAACACATCGCTTTTTTGGGCACCTTTTGGTAGGCCTGCTTCAAATAATGCATGTTTCCTATACTGTATTTCATCTAAGGTTCTTTTCTGAGTGGAATTGAACTTAGAACTCCTTACGGCTAACTGTCATTATGGATCTCGACATACTGATGATGGAGATTTGCGCTACTTTTGTAGAACCAATACCTGATCAAGCGTCTGCTGAGGGTTTTCTCTGTTAGCAGCTGTAAATTGTTTTCCTTGGTAAATCTTCAATCCTCTACTGCTGGAACTAAGAGATGAAAGACGATAAATGCCGGTTGTTTACATTTGCGGTATCACAAGATAACTCCTTCCTGAATATGGGATGATTTCATGTTATTTGCAATATTGTTGTGGAAGCGAACGTTGGCTGCTGGTCTGCCATCATTAATTGTACTGTGCCGTTCACTTTCCAGGTTTTCCATTTCAAATTTCGTGATTCGAAATGAATTTTTTGTTCGTTTGTCGAGGTGATTGCTAGTGAGCGTAAGCATTTCCAAAAAGTCATTGTTTTTAGGCAATAGCAAGCTGCCTGAGTTTTCAAGCCATGTCAGTGAACAATCCATCCGATTCAGGTGGAGGTGGAGGTTAGTGTTCTTCCAGTTTAAATCGATGTTTCCGTTATCTGCCACATAGACTGCTCCCGTGAGGTAGTGCAAACCATTCCATTTTTTGGGTCAAATTTTTGATAATTTTTTCAGTTGTCGTTGAATAATAGAGTTGATGAGAACTTTTCGCTTTACCAACCATGAATGCAGTGTACTAATCGGTAAAGTCATGCCAAGTAAGGAGACTTTTTTCTGAAAGAATATTGAGGCAAGATTGCGTGGGAAATATGAAAGAGGTTTTTACCAGGAAATGGCTGTGAGTAATGCATGGTGTAACGTGCGTTTGAGGAGGGAGGTTGGTTGTAATAGGTGGATTAGCATATCAGTAACACTAATCCATTTTCAACTGGTCCGATGCAATTATAAATGTGGATCTAGGAGGTGTGAAATGGGGACGGGAACAGTGTGATCATTGAGTTAAAGCCATATACCCGCACTGTTTTCGACTGAACAATATTTTGCTGAGAATTAAGTGAGTGGTTTGGTATTCTTGAAAAAGCGAGAGATATGTGTAGTGCAATTCTTTGCTTTGTCATGTGGCGTCTTGAAGCCGTCTTTGTCGTTCTTGCTCTTATCTCCTTGATTTACCGTTTTTGTTACCTAGCTGAGAAAGTGTCATTTGAACTAGTTGCGATCGATTGATCGTTCGTTTCAAGGCCTAGAGCCAATCTATAATGCGTTTTTGTAAGGACGAACCAATCGCTCGATAACCATTGAGTACCGCGGAGTTGTATCGATTATAAGTCTTTTCTCCGCCTTGCTTCGTGATAAGAGAGCTATGTATTAGCAGAAACCCATCACCAAAAAGATGTAGATAAGAGTGTTATGATAATAGCTGTTTCTTTCTTCATATACACACCTTTCTTAAATGCACGACTCTTCTTTTACGAGACACTCATATCGGCAACAGAAGTTACTCCTCAGCTCGTCGAAGAGGTGATTCAGTGGAGAAGATGCATAGAGAATAAGAAAACCGAACCGGTGTGGAACCATTGCTTTTCACTTCATACTTTCCCATCGTCTCCCTCTTTCTCGATATTATGACTTAGCTCCCTTTCACTTTTCTACCTTTTTTTGTAGTTTTCCTTCCCTGGTTTCGCTTATTCCGTCGTTCTAGGTTAACACTTTGCGCATTTTTTTCCTTAAACTCATCCATTCAAGAGTTCCGGCTGGTTTTCGACATTTCTTCTTCGTGACTTAACGCATCCTTTCTAAGTGTTTACTATGCAGGGCATTCAATTCTCTGCTTCATTGTTCATGTTTCTCATTAAGTTGTGGTCAAAAAATTTTGAGGACAGATCAATACCCAAAATCTCGTTTAGCAAAACTCTTAGCGTTGTGAGGAAATTGTGGTGAAGGAGGGATTATGCGGCGCAAAAATTGATTGGCGATCTGATCAAACCATTTTCTTTTTCAAACAGTTCAACGTAATTGTTTTTTTTTTCAAGCAAAGTGCAACTTTTTGTTCGACGTGTACATGAAAAAAGGTGGTTTTTCCAAAGTTTTTCTGACGAGCAGATCCTGCCTGTAATATGTTTTGGATTGACGTCATTCGATTATGAACAGCAGTTTTCCAGCAAACGTTTGATTATGCATTAAGCGATGTACATGAATACTTATTTCATCTTTCTAGGCCCTGATGTGGCATTTGCTAACCCTCCATCGATGACTGATATGGATATGGGCACGATGGGAGCGTGGGCAGAAATAATGGCAGGAGAGCAGGTACTTATCTCTATTTTACAGTACCAAAAGGCGAAAGTTTTCTTGATAGCGAACCAATCCTTTTTCTTTTTTTTTCTTCTCTTCTTTTTATGGAATGAGCAATTATATTCTCTAGACGTACCTTAATGGTCGTAGCAACCGACTATGAAGCTTTCTGGATTTATAGAGAGAGAAGAATTCATTTAGTGCGCTACTCAAGTGCTCTATTTGTGCAGGTACAGACTGCTCCTGCAATTGATAAAAATGACGAGAATGAAATACGAGAGCAGACTATAGGAGACGCGGACGAGAGCACACGAAAAGTTCCTGAACAACAAGTCTTTGCTGTACAGGTACATTATTACGTTCCCGAAATTATAGAGAGACTTTTATAATCTCTCACAATTTTTTACATGCGACTTATTTTTTCTTTTGCAAAAGCCCTAAAAGCCCTGTTGAACTCCCTCTGTGAAAATTCTGATACTGACTTGTTTCAAGGTGGCCATCGATGTCACTCATGGTCAGGTTTGTTGGTATTAGTTGCTTAATTTTGGATGAACATGGTGTACCAATTTTTCTTGACCGTTTCGAGTGTTATTATTATTCCTTTTTTCTTGTGAGCCATATCAAACATGGGTAGCTATTTGCTGTTACCCAGGGGCGCAACTCGGGGTGTGAGAAAAAAGCATAATGCTTTGGTACCACTCTTTTGTTATCCCTGTTCGTGTTGTACTCTTTGGATATTTTGCCATGGCCAGTTCATCGGTGTAGGATTAAGAAACAACCAAGGCGATCGTACCTCGCTGATAGGGAAAATGCTCGTCCCCTACTAAATCTATTGCAGGTAACGAATCTTCCACAGTGTACGAACGAGGAACTTTTTTATCACTTCGGTGGGGATACTAAGGTAAATTTATTCATTAATAATCTTTTAACTTTCTATGAACTTTTTTGTTTAATTTTTTTGTAGGTGCGAGACGTTACATTTCTGAAGGATCGTTGCGCTGCACGAATAGATTTGTGCACAGCTGAAGCGTTAAAGAGTGCGAAAGAATTTGATGGTCAACAATTCAGAGGTCGCACCCTTCGAGTAAGAGCTTTCGATGATTTCATTTCAAACTTTTGGTTTTTCTGGAGTAGAATATAAAAATCACTTTCCCCTTTTAAGAGTAGAAGAACCCCCTTCCTCTTTTTTTCCAAGGAAGTGACAGCAGTGATAAATCCAACGTGGGTCAAGACCATTGAATTAAGATTAAGGTTAAGGAGTCGTGTGAGTCGTTGTGATAGTGGCAATTAACCTTGCCCCTCATTCTGAAGTTAGTTCCATCTTCTGTCACATTATCGACGGTACTAGCCAATAAGTTCATAATTTGAGTACTGAAATCGATTCAAAATTGCTCGGGAATTCTTAAAAGCGATGATATCGTCTCTTTTATCGCAGGTCTACGAGATACGTGAGGAGAGAATCCGTGAAAGGCCGTCTCAACAAGAACTGCAAAATCGTCAGTACAACAACGAACCCCCTTCGTACAGTAGAGATAGCAGGTACGAATGAGTTGGATAAACTGCGTCTTCCCTGAAAACATAGTGTAGTTAGCTTCTGGCTACCAAAATGACACTTGCGACGTGACTTTTGGAATACTTTCACTCAAGCCATCTATTTATAGATACAATAGTCAATCAAGTCTTTACAGCAATGATGCCCGAAGTTATGATAGGAGGTAGGCCAGCATAATGTCTTCATCTTTCGTGTTGCATTACGCGTTTAATTCTTAAGTTTTAGTGGACGATCTTACAATAATCCGAACGATTATCGCGGCAATTCACAATACCGCGGGCCACCAATGAGCGGAACGTTCCCACGTGGCGGAAAGTTCTACAACACTTACGATGACTTTAGTATGGGACGATATCCTCCGTCAGGAGGTCAATCTTATCGTGGGAACGGTCCCTACTACGTAAGTTTTCGTTACTAATTCTTCTTTCGTCATGAATTTCTAGACGATACAGTGACATTGTTTAGCACAATGCCCCTTATGGAGGGGGAGGATACCCCCCTCGTTCACGTGGAATGCAAAATCGCAGCGGTGGCTACGGTGGAGGGCGAGGTAATTACTATGGGAGTCAGGAATTGCAGAGAAGTGACAGTTACCACCATGATGAGCGAGAGAAACCGGGACCAATATCGTAAGTTTTTGAGCTTTTGAAGGTCGGTAATGTGTTTTACTCATACTCTTTTTTGTAGTCGTTCTCGCACTGAGTCTACTGCGTTTGATCCTGACAGACGGAGGATGGAGCTATCCAGGACGTCGTCCCGCTTAAGCACGAGCACTGAAGATATGGACGCACCTACACCAAGGGTACTTCATCTGATCATTTTATTCTCAAGTCTTATTCGTTTTTATTAGTTGCTATGTTGCTATTTTGGCTCTCACCTGCATTCATGGCTCATCCGAATTTTCTGTGAAGAAATTAGTAATCTAGACGGCTCCGAAGAAATTGACCAACAAGGACATTTTCGGCGAGGCTAAACCAGTCGATACGTCAGAGAGACTTCGTGAAATTGAGGCGAAACAAGAACGAGAACGGCTCCTTGAACAGCAAAAGTACAAGGTAACTGTAAGTTATTCCACATCCACTTATGCCTCTACTACGCCCTTTTCATTCCATACTCTTCATCCCCCGAAGAGTATGGAATATGATAATAAATATATTCTATTACGTTTGCCGTTTTCATTCATAGGAGGAAGCCGAAGCGGCCCGCTTAGCTGCAGCTGCTGAACATCCTGAAGGTGCCGCACCGTACCATCAACACCAGTACGGAAGTCAGCATGGTCATGTAGCCCGTGATGGTGTGCATCATGCGCAGCATCATCAATACCATCATGCCCCTTCCCGACCTCCGATTCCTCCTCACGCTTCGGTTCGTTGTTACATTTATTTATGAAGATTACTGTATATAATTATTATTAAAGCACTCATGTTACTTCAGTTGCTAATTTTCATGTTGCTGATACTCGATTGTTGCAGTACGGTCCATATCAAACATCACACAATGCTGGCCAACATCCTCAACAGCCTCATGCAAACGCTGCTCAGTTTCATCCACAACAACGGTATGATTCCGGCGGTCCTGGTAGCTACAGGTAAGTCAGATTTGGTAAGATAGTAAGTTGTACTTAAGGCATGAGAAAAGGTACGAATTTTTTTTATTACTTCTCGACTTCTTTTAAGGATCATGAGACGCGAATCTACAGATGCTACAGATGCAAGCCCGCCTTTAGATCCGATCCACGCGAAGGTTCCCTTGCAAACTCAGAATATAAAGGAAACTGACAGAGTGCAGGATGTTTCGAATGAGGTTTGCTATTCTATCATCCAGTCAGTCAGTGGATTTGAACTTTGTCGTTTCGTGGTTATTCTGCTCAATAAGGTATTCTTGCCTATGTTAAACGTTGTTGTTGTTGTTAAACGAGCTTCCGCGAAAATTTCGTGTTTTTCTCCAAGATCTATGTATTGCCAGTTTTTTGAGCTACAGTTCTCTATCTTTCTGAGTCTTTTTCTATCCTTTGCATTTTTTCATTTCGCCCGTTCTCCACATTTCGCTTGGGATCGTCGTATTGTAGGTTTCATGACTCATCCACCGTTGCTTTTTTGATGATTTCCTCTGCTCTTTGAAGCACATGTACTCATTTCCTTTACTTACCCTCTATTACATCAAATTCCATCTCGTTACTTTAATAATATATAGATGTGGAAATAATCGCTTTTTAGAATCCCCCTGCGGTGTCTGGAGAAGCTGCACTTCCGTCAGGAAGACGAGATTCAGCTTCGGATCGTCGTCGCGGTAATGATTCCAATATCAGCGGTTCGGAGACAATGCCACGACCTGCAGCCAAGGTTTACTCTTTCTCTGTTTCCGCCTTTTTATTATACTTGTTGAATCGATCCCTTTATGTATCTACTCCAGATTGAGTTTTTTTTTTCGCAGTTCAATCCGTTTGTACTTCGCTATCACCTGAATACCTCTAGATTTTGCTTTTTCAGCAACGCGTAGTGTACAACAGCAATAATAGCAAATTCGTCCCATTACAAAAGAGTGCAACAATAGGAGAAATTCGGGACGCAGCTGGTTCACAGAGGTATCTTTTGCTTTTATAAGTTTTCTTTCATTATATAATTACTGGTCTGATGTTTACCCAATAAATAAAGTACCCTCTAGCGCCATTTTTTTGATGGTGTTTACGACATCAGAGTTCTATAGCTGTTTTGTGAATATCTGCGTCAGGTTTTTCTCATGCCAGCTTTATTTTGCTTCATTCCGACAACAGTTTCTGATATGCCTGAATGGGCTGAATGGGACATACGCGCTTTCCATATATTGTTACGTGTATATCTGATTAACATTGTTCAGGGGAAGAGGCGGTCGAGGTGGCCGTGGTGGTCGCGGTTTCAACCGCGGCGGCAGCACAAGCGATCGGCGCAGTAGCTTTTCCGGAGCGGAGAAATCTGCAGCACCGCCGTCTACAATAAAGCCTGCTGAAGGAGATCCGGACGGTGTGGAACGAAAATCTTCAACAGAAATGCGGATAGACCGTCCTGAGCGAAAGGTTGGTTGGGATCCCGCATGTAAAAACAGCTTCAAGATAGTGTTCAGTTCATATCCTAATGTACATTTTAAGGACTACCATGGCTCCCACGCCTCGCTGCGCAGTGGTCGGACTGGCACATTGCGAAAAAATCGCGGTGGAGGTCCAGGGTTCGTCAAGGATCGTACACCAAGGGATTCCCGAGAAAGCGATGGGCCTTGGTCCGGTGACAAAGCTGTAGATGGGGAAGCGCCTAAAGAGGTTTGCTTTCGTTTGGAATTAGAAGTGTGTTTACAGCACTGATCGATTTGCTGTCATTCGGTTCTCTATCTTTTTGTCTCCTTAACGAAATGCCCATCCCAGCTTCAACCCTCGCCTCTGATGCAAAACCTTCCCATTGAACATCACAACCTCCTACACGTATCTAGTATTCTATGCTTACTGCTTCTTATCAACATTTAACAGTTGTTCTCGTTTTTTTTTTGTTACTAACCATTGCTGAATCTACCTCATCGGTCCCTTGTATATCCGAAACTTTCACACTTACACCAAAAAGATAGTGGGTATCGGTGAACACGCTCCGACTTTTTAATGCACAGGAGTAAGAAATATACGTGATAGCACTTATCCTCTTTCTTTTTCTTTAATTTCTGTATATCATTCTTTCAGCAAATAAAACCCGCTGAGGAGCCGTCAGATCGTCAAAACAGGGTAGAAGAGAAAGGATCGGTTGCACCTGTTAAGAAAGATGTTGCGAAGTCTCCTCCCTCTACTGCTGCTCCAGCTGCGGCAACCTCGTCTTCCACTTCGGTACAGGACAAAAAGAAAGAAAAGAAGAAAACTAATAAGGTGTGTACATACTTTTTCAATCAATATGTTGTTTTACAATATGTTCCCTACGCCTCCTCCGAGAGCGATGGCATTGCTTTGCAGCCTCATCCATCATTTTGGCATTTTTTTTTCACGGCCGCGTCATAACTGGCGTATCGCTTGTTGGGGTCTGTTCTTAACGTAAAATGTATAGCAGATTCAAGAAAGTTCTATAAACTCTATGTGACTTCGGTTTCCCATCATTATTTTGCATCTTTCACAAGAAGATCGACTGACTCGGTGTTATCCAATGTGCCAGAGAAGGCTAGCCCTTATTATTAGATATAATGGACTATATGTAGATCGTAGTTGGAAATCTTGGAAAGCAGAATCTGTCAGGCGCTAGATTTTCCATTTTTCCTCAACTCAGCTACTCCCTTGCTTTAGAAATTTTTTTTATGTTTTATTAAGTACATTCCTATAAGTAAAACAGTTATCATTTGCATATTATTTCAGCGAGAAGTGACGAAAGGAGGGAAGACTCTAAATAACAATAAGTTTGCACTCCTTATCGATTCGGAAGACTAACGACGAACCAATGCATCGACGAAATATTATACTACGATAATTATGTTTGATTTCTCTTCATTTGTACTTTGCCTTAGAAATCGCTAGATCGTACTAATACGTGTTTCTTGCTGCTTTGCCAAGTCTTCGCTCTTATACTCCCACCCATACCCAGTACCCTCATGAATCCACTCCCTCCCACTCCTTGTTCAATTGTCCACACCCATGGACTCGCTGTGGTACGCGAATGAGACACGCGGTCTCGACGGTGCCCCAACGCTCGTTCATATCTCTGATCTGGTCTCCTATTTATTTTCCACGTGTGTTAATTTAGAGTTTTTGAATACAGATTATATAGTTTTTTTGGTTGTTTTCATGCTGTATCATATGTGTGACGCGTTGTTCCACAAGTCAGTTTGAATCCGTCGTCATTTTACAGCAGTACAAGTCAAGTTTTATATACGACTAATAGTATTTGTGGCGTACTATGATGTGTAGTTTTGTTTGAAAGGCTGTTCAAAGGACACGTAGCCCTGTGGAGCATAGGCGGCAGCATGAATGGTACAGGTATTACCTGAATAAGTTTTTTTTTTTAAACTTTATTGCGCGTTCATACTTAACATCTTCCGATCTATTCCCCTTCGAAAACACCTCAGCTATAACCGAGTATAGTGGCCAATTATAAAAATGTAACCTTCAGAAGCTGTCAGAAGGTCAATAGGAATCCCCGTCGTCTGTGTTCCACACTACGTGATTGCCTTAATATACCGCCGAACATTTCTTGTCGTTGATCCATGGTCCGGTTTTCTTTTTCTCCAAATTATTATAATCGATTGTATCCATACTTTTCTAGAGAAAAAATTGATTTGTTCTGTTTATAGGAGAAGTATGAGTACAGTTGAATGGTTTTCCGTTTGAATTTCTTTTTTTTTCCAAAACGCATCCTTGAATGATGTTGTTGTTCAATTTTTTTTTGTTGCTCTGTTAGTTATCACCTTCTGATCTGTTAGTTGTAACCTTCTCATTAGAAGGGTATGCACACTGGTCACCCATACCAGGTTACCGTAGTTGGTGTGATCTGGTTGCCAATTATGGACATTTTCACATGTATTGAACGAGTGTCAACGCTTCGTTGAGCTTTATACCTACCGCAGAATACAATAAAATACAATAATTGTAAATACTGAAGAATGAATATGGTAGCACTTCAACTAGAGTTGAAGTGATTTCTCTAAAAAGGCATGGTTAGCAGACCATTCGATTTCCGTTGAGATTTCCGTTGAGTTTATATTTTCAATAGCGGATTGAGTCATTCGTTCAGGGTGGGCACTGCTTAGGATTGCGTGGTGAACACGGTAGTGATGGCTTGGTATATTAGAGTAGTATAGACATAAGCTAAGAATTTTTGTTCCGGATCTTTCAATTCTTAGCCTGCCAGGCCTACATTCGTTACGGTAACTCCATGTCCCTTCCTCCATCCTTAGAGTTCTTAGCAACGCCCTTTGATTCTCACTAGATCTTGACCAATTCCTGATGATGTCAGGGTTGCCTTGCCAAAGATTGTAGCCAATTTCTGGCCGCTCTGCAAATTGTCCTTGTTGACGATGTCCATCGTGGTCTGATTTTGATGGTCGACTATCCTTTGACGCCGTTTCATTTGCAGATCCTGGAAAGAGCTGTCCAGTATGGAGAGGCTGTTGCTTTGGTGAGGTGATTGCCAGCCATTTGCCCCTTCTGACGTCTTGATCTCATAGGGATAGGTCTAAAATTTCATGACTTCTAGGGAAAACGATCGAGGCTTCAGGAACCTTCCTCCTAGGCGCTATTTCCAAAAATTGACCACTCTCGGGATCATGTACAAGTAGTTTTGATATTTGATCATTGACCTGACTTGCAGACCGACGACGATGGCGATGTCAGCTTCCGTGAGATCTATGAACTTTCATTTCGATTCGCTACATTATTAGACTCGAATGGCTTGAGAAAAGGTTTGCTCAGCAAAGGCCTTCTTTTCGAAAACCTAAAATCTTGTTTTCGAGATAACCCTGTGCTCTCCATTCGATATCACTGCCCCTTTAGGGGAATCAATACTTGTGGTGCTGCCTAACTCCAGATGGTATCCTGTTTTATTTCTCGGCGCAGCTTTGATAGGATGTCCTCTGTCAGGGATCAATCAGGACTCGACAGCTGGTTCTGGCTTACTATCTTATCCGATTATCACCTGATTTATCATTAGTTCGATTTGGTTTGTTTGTGAAATGATGATTAGCGGTGCAGTTCCTTAAGTGTGTTAGTTTGAGATGTCAACTAATGTTCCATGGTGATAACATACTTGAAAGGAGGTCTTTTTCAGATGAAATTCGCTATTATGCCAACCAGAGTGGAGCTGTTGCTGTTGTATGCACAGAAGGGAATTTTGCGAGAATCCAAGGGATCCTGCAAACACTAAAGGTAACCAAGGATACAGTTTTCTTACATGGACCAATCTCGTTTCGGAAGTGCTCATGCATTCAACTACCATTTGGAAATGCAGAGGCGTTTGAAAGCCTACTCATGTATGAGACCTGGACAATAAGTTGCGGGGTTGGGCGTATGCGGTGCTTACATCAACCCAGAAGAGCCCCTGGAACCACGGTCGACGAGCACTGTAGGGATGAAATGCTTGGTTACTTTGACGGGTATTGTTTGAGGATCCGATTGCGATGGCTTAGCGCTACCCCTGGTTCCGTCCCGGAAAGGGAACCGCTTTTGGGAAACACGGGGAGGATCATTCAAGATAGAACGAATAGGACATACCGACTTGGAACTGAGGTACTCCAAAAATAGGGTGACTAGACTCTTAACTGAAGCCACGCTGAGCACTGAGTCATCAGTTATGTAGGTAGCTGGAACTCAGTGGAACGCAAGCGTCTGTGTAGTGACAAAACGTTTGGACGGCATACATCGATCGGCAAGGCCAGCATGCGTGTAGCGAACACATGCCCTCTTAAAATCATTCTGGCTGTTACTTGTTACTCGAGTAAAACAGACACAAGGGTAAGCAAGGGGTCCTATCGAGTTCTAGAATGAGAAAAGTATTGGGATGCTGGCTTTAGGTCTTCTTTTATGTCTTTAAGCTGTTAATCCTCATGGAAAATATGTGAGTTTCCGTATACGTTCCTTACCCTTCAAAAGAGCACGAGAGACGGGAGGGAGATGAATAATGACGAAATGGATGCAAAGAATTTGTGCGGCGCGGACGTCATGGATAAATCTAGCATGTGGACCACAGTCAACTTTTTGTGCCCCATTTTTGTTGAAAAGAAATTTTTGAACAAAAGCGAGGAATCGAGAGATCAGACTGGTCCACTGAGGTTGTATTCACCACAATTCGCCCAAATCAGTAGCGATGCTCCTCACATGCTGTCCGGTTTTAATCTTTTCGAGAAAACTTCCATGTGTATGGGAGACAGATGTCACAGTGAGACCTCCAACGCCATAGGGTATTAATCATGTGTTTCAGATATTCGTGTTCTGTTCAGAAGAAAAATATCATCAATTCTCTGATGCTGTTTTGTTGCCTCGCAATTTGCCACTGTGGGATTGTAATCTTCCCAACTTATTCGAGGGCATACGCCATGAACCTGATGACACACTGCTAATGCCATTTTCGAGTGGTACTGGAGGGAAGCCTCGCTGTGTGTTGTTGACACATCGTAACTACAGTGCAGCTACTGCCATCCTGAAGATGTGAGACCATTCTTATCAGAGAGTTGACTCGATTTTCCTCCAACAGATTCCTTTAGGGCCTTATTCGATCAACTTGTTGTTGAGAGTCAGCGTAAGACGATCGCTTTGCTTCCGTTCTATCATGCTTCAGGATTCTGGGCACTACTTTACTGTCTTCTTGAAGGATGCCATTCGATCATTCTGGAATCTTTTCATCCGATTTCTATGCTGGAAATTATTCATAAATACAAGGTATTCTTTCATATCAATGTAATCCGAGGGCCTTAGCCGCAGCCATAATTAATTGTAAATGTTGAATAATTTGAATTATCGGTATTGGTATGCCAAGTATGGGTATTAAATGGAAGTGAGTGACGTTAGCAAATGAGCAAAAAATTTCGACCCTGGCAGGACTCGAACCTGCAATCTTCGGATCCGAAGTCCGACGCCTTATCCATTAGGCCACAAGGCCACGTAGCAGTGCGGCTGCAGCGTTCTAATCATCAGGTGGACTATTTTGCCTCTAGATTTGTAAAACTAAAAAAACTGATGTAACATAAAACACAATCTTATCAGCGCTAATTACGGAAAAGCTTGCTTTAGCCATGTGAATGAGTCTGCTTGTGCTATTTAAGTGTCCCATAAATCACTTGAAAGGGATTGGAATTCTCAGAAAAAATGCGAAAGCGATGGGTAAAAGAAAGAATGTTGTGCATAGCAAAACATAATTTGAAAATGTTTAGGTAGATACTCTTAACGTCGTGCCATCAATTCTGTCATTTTTGTGTCGTATGAAGACTGACGGCTATGATTTGTCTTCCGTTCGCACAGTCCTTTGTGGATCGAGCCCGTTGGGAAAAGAACTCTGTAGCTGCTTTCTTGAGAAATTCCCTTCAGTCCAGAACTTGATTCAAGGTGCGTCAGCTTCATAATGGATTGCCATGAGACACGAAACCTGAAGTATCAAACATCTCTTTGAAAAAATGGTCTCCGAATGTTTTTATTTCTGATATTGTTGTTTACGTCTGGTAGATGGGCATACCTTTCAATTGCCCAAGTTGCCGCTTCGAAATTTAGGATACGGTATGACAGAAATCGTGGTTTTGAGTCACATCACCCCGCTTGGTCTCATTGATGAGAAGCATCTTGGTAGCTGCGGCAAGTTGTTGCCAGGATTCGAAGCTGAGGTGAGTTGAGTAGAGGAGATCGCTATGACTGACTGTTGAGCGACTGTCTGATACACTAATCTTCCCAATACAGTTGAGAGACGAAAGTGGAGACGTCATTCACTGCCCTAATTGTCCAGGTGAGCTGTTTCTGAAATCGCCAACGGTAATGAGTGGATACTACATGGATGGCTCAAAACTGGTGAGCCATTTGAGTACCTTGCGTTGTCGTATCTCTTCGTAGAATCTCAATAATACCCCTAACAAAGGAGCCATGCAGACGGGCTCATCCGAAAGAACGGCCGAGGTGAAAGGAGTGTAACGGAATGGGTAGCTTCTTCCCGTTCAAGAGAAATGGGTGGTGCTGAAGATAGTTCAGCTCCTACCAAGCTTTAGAATTACCCATGACTCCTACTACTACTAATCAGAAAAAGTTCAAAATACGGCCTTTATTTCGTTCCTTCAACGTTTTCTTTCTCTGACAGCTTTGTGATTATAAATGTGGGCATTTATACTTTAAGGGCTTCTTGTCAACTTCTGTGCCCTTTTTTAGGAGACATACTATATTACGATGAGGATGGTTACTACTATGTTGTCGATCGAGTAAAGGATCTCATAAAAGTCAACGGAATGCAAGTTTCACCTTCTGAATTGGTTAGGAATTTCCTAGAACCAGTTCTCTTATGATTAAATTTTTTGCTATGTTAAAGGTACAATTCACGATAGTTGGAGAAACTGGTTTCAATGAAATAATGTAAGTTGTGGTGCAAAGTATTGCGGAGGTTTCGAAGAAAGCAGGGAATCGAAAGACTTCAAGTAAAAAGTTCTTGAAGGGACAAGAAGGGGGTTGTACGAGAAGTACGAGTACGAGTTATGTCGGCAATAGTGGCATGGAAGGAACATTTGTACGAGCTGTCAGTAGTGTGCAATTGCGTAGAGCTGGCTACAATGAGCAAAAAATGCCGCATATTCTTTCCATTGTCGTTACGGATCAAGACTAAATGTTTGAATAATGAACATGTATTTTTCATTGTACGGCCGCCTCTAGTGAGGTCTCTTTGGAAAATGCGAAACACGGCCACTCCTGGGTTTGGCATGCAGCGATTCCTTCTTTGAGCCCTTACCAAGCCCGACGTACGGCGTTTTTCGATCTCCCACGTATGACATTCAGTAGTCCACAGTTTCTTTCTAGGGGGATATCTTGGAAACAGTTTTTGTCCTGAGTTGTGCCTTGAAAATTTCGTATACTCTTTTCGTGAAATCATACTTAAGCGTTCAAGAAGGAGTATTGATTTTCAAGGAGGACGTTATTCTAACGGATCCTTGGGTTCGAGAAGTGGCAGTGATCGGTACCGAACACCCAAAATGTGGCCAGGTACCCAAGGCATTTGTGGTGCTCGAGGAAGGTGTGAATCAGGACGTTGCAAAAAACCGTATCATTTCACTAGTCAAAGGTCTGTGGTTGATTTTTTCAAAGAGGTTTTATGTCAGTATTTATTATTATTATTGTTATTAGTAGTAGTGGTATTAGCATTATTATATTAGTACTTATTATTAGTATTTAATTCTATCTGACTGTTTCTAGCTAGGCTAGCACCTTACAAACAGCTACGTGGCGGAATTGAGGTTGTGGAGATGATGCCGAAAACGAGCAGTGGAAAAATCAAGCGTTGTGAACTTCGAACTACGTTGGAATAGCAGAATTTGAAGATAAACACCATATTTTCATATAGAGGTGCTGCTGCGAGACGCAGTTGGTCATTGTTACCTCCTACAGATCATTTTCTTGTGACTGTGATTCGAAAAATTCGAAAAATCATTTCCCTTATGAAAATTGCATCAGTTTTCAACCCACGTTGTTGTCCTTTTTGTCCGAGATTAGTTGAGCTTATTGGATTCGGCATAAACTGGACTGGAAGGCTTTTAAAAAAACTTTTCTAATGTATAAATAATAATAAAGTACATAAAACAAACTTATGATATGTAATACCTCGGGAGAGGCGATTTTTTTAGCTGACTTTTTTTTCGAAAAACTTTTTCGACAATCATTCGGAAGCCTACTTATTAGTAAAAAAGGGAAATTCTGATGAGGACCCCGCTCTCCTTCCCATTTCAGCTACAGTAAAAGCCAAAGAAAGTACTGAGTATGTACAAGCTCTCTAATGAAGCCTTGCTGGAAATCGTTTGTTTCATTTTTCTTCTTGCTTATTTTTCCTAATCTTCTAATTGGTAAGAGATCTTCTAATCGATCCTCATCTTTGAATACCACATCCTAGGGAAGGAATTTTTCAAATATCCGACTGTAAAGAACTATCGACACCCATCAGTGTAACTATGACATTTAGCGATCTCAGCTGCCAGCTCACGCTATTGAGTTTCATCATTTGGATGACTTGCGATTCCGATCTCGCCGCTTCTATAGCGGCGCTGGCGGGCACAGCCGCTGCGCTAACGAGTGCACCTGCGCTTCGAGTAGAGTTCACTAAGTTCACATCAACCTAGCATATCATTCAATTTCCCTGTAAAAAGTCCTCACTTTTTCTGAGGCTGTTCACTTCGTGATTAAATCCTTCTAAAGTCAACAAAAAAGCAAAAGTTTATTGCAACAAGTATTAAAAATGTCAACGTTGGCGTCAGAATAAAGCGTTTCTTTATGCAGCCTGCTGCTACATCTTCTACTAACATGGGAGAATGCTATGTTTGTGTTGAAAAAAGTATGAATCAAATAAAAAAATAATTCTTGAATAGGAATAATCACAGTAGGTATTAAAGATGTGAAATGGCAGATCTAGAGCAGGTTACAACAGGATCTGTCAACATTTTCAAGAAAAAAGGCAATGATCAAAAAGAATAAGGCAACCTTATCATAGTGTTAGAAATAAAATCGTCTAAGTAAATGACGTTACTTGTTATGGCTGAGTGACTGAAGGATTCAAAACCACTTTGGGAAATTCACAACGCACTGTGAACGAGAAAAAACTTAGGTTAAACGTTTAAAAAAATTGGAACTTGTGCGAAAATGCGGAATTTCAAAAGTCGATTTGAGCCCTCAAAGGCACGATTCATCAAGGCAAATTGGCAAGGAATTCCAGAAAGATTCACTATATCAATTATGGAACGTGGAGAGGTTGTTTCTCAAAAAGTCACCTCTAAGAAGTCAAGAAAAATGAGGAAATAAAATAGAAAAAAAACAAATAAATGATCATCACATTGCGTCACCACCGATACGTTAAACCCACACGAGAAATAAGGCAAGCCATGGCTAGAATATTAAAGTCACATTTAATGGCAATGAATTAATGCTGTTGATAAAGAATCGTTACGTACTAGCATTTGATTAAAGGCACAGGCACTATATGTATCAAGAAGTACCACTAAAACAACGCTGATAATCATAAATAATATAAAAAAAAGTAAAAGAAAATGCGAAAATGCAACAAGAAGTTGGTAACATGTGAGACTGGCTTCTCACTGGATCTCAGGCCGCCAATCCACCGAATTCAACGACCACATCTGTTAAATAGCAATATCAGCAAAGTTTTAAGATAAATGATAAGATGTGATAATGATAAATGGTTTTAAAAATTGTTGCATCAACGAATATATAATTTTTGGAAGAGAATAGTCACAGTGGGACCATGCAGAAGAGCACGTGCGCTGCAAAGGGCTCAATAGGTCCGTCCAACGGTTGAAAAAGCGGGACCGTATGGAGATAATAGTCAAAGGGACTCCTTTTATACAATGCTTTGAAACTGTATATAGTGTTCAAGTTGGAAAAGAGGACTTGAAGGTACAGTTACGATAAAAATAGTTCCCAATTCCTCCCTAGATACCTGTGACCCCCAAAGACAGCACGTAAGAGGCTGCTGCGCCGAGAAGCGGTCTAAATAGGGCGCAATAAGGGTCCAGAACCGGTTTAACTGGCATGCACATCAGAAGGGGACGATTCTGGCATTGCAGAGGCTGTAGAGGTTGCACCAGTCGCCCCAGGACCTACAGGCTGCACGCAGGCATCTTACCGTGGTCAGCTGTAAGCAATGGCACCTACTCTTGGACAGCTCGTCCGAATGCCCCTTCCATGTAACTGCAACAGATTCTCGTCCAATCCCTAATTCGACTACTTTTTCAGCGTCTTATATTTTCCCTAAGATACCGATTTTCGCGTTTTCTCGTCACTTTTGCACTTATCCAGATTGTCACTCCGATTATTCGTCTCTAACTGGATATCCTTAAATTATCGTGAGCTCTGCCTTCAAACTTCCTTAATGAATCGCTCCTGCAAAGGTTTTTTGACTAGTTTCACCGGAGGATTTTGGTATTCTATGAGCACCCATAGATGTAATTCATTTGTCGATTGAGGAAGGAACAATTTAGGAAGTAAATCCAGAGAGAGATCGTACTGAGCAAAACCATTTTTCATCTGAATGTAAGTATGACCACCATGGGTTATCCCGTCAATGACCACTAGACGTCAGGGCGTTCATCGATCGTTAATCACAAGTGAGCCCGCTCTACCCATTCCATGTCTTCATGTCGCTTAGTTCAGTACTCAACTGTTTTCTTTGAATTCAATTAATACTTCATTATAATTGTTTCATTTCAGTTTTGACTTATTCATGCTCCAAGGAGTTCCTACTTCCTATTTCATCGTTACTATGCGTACAGCTTTTCGATATCCTACATCTAGTCGAACTGCTGAATCAACATTGATTTTGTGATGTTCATGATTAAACCGTCACGTGAGTTTTTGATAAGCTTTACTTATTTATTTGTCTATTCCATATCCATTAATAATTTCCAAAAAATCTGCCTTCCAAGGCTATTCCCTCAAAATAGCCCAACCTTGTTTAAGGATCCCCAAAATCCTTCTTCATCATGGGTTCCTGTCCTACATCCTCCTACTTATTTAGATTTTTTTTAGATCTCCTAGTACCTTCTAGACAATATTTTTACTTGTGTATTGAGCCTTTAAGGCAATCGAACGTCTATGAAGCCCTCTCACCTGTTGTTCATGACCACGACCACATGATGTAAGGGTTGGTGGTGATAGATTGTCCACCTTTTCCATGTCGGGATCTCGCTGAGTTAAGCACAAACCACTTTTACGATGTTTGAATGTGTGCCTCTAAAAAGATCCAAATTTCGGATATTTCTGATGACAGGAAGGTTTGGGAATGAAACGAACTGAGCATAACCCTGAAGAGCATTTGTTGCCAAAAAATTTCGATTTCCAATCACATAAAGAGTAAAGTTTGTTCCATACAAACCTTTCTGTTGTATTCCCAGAGTTCCGTGTCGTAACCAGCACATTCCTTTAACTGAACCATCCATTCACCATTGGTGTGGACCACCTGATTAGCTGTGAGGCACATGTGTTCATCAGATTTCAGATGTCCATTCTTTGTGTAGATCCAAAACTGAAAATGAAGTGCTTCGGGAAAGCTGTTCTCAATAGGACCCATCAGTACGTCTTTTTTGGCCCCATCCAGGCACTCCCAGACACCCTTGTAGTTGTCTAACTTCCCAACAAGGAACTATCAAAGAGTTTTAACATTAGGGCAGAGTTTAAAGGATTTACTTCATTTGTCAACTTGGTGTAAAAGCTGTCGAATGCAGAACTGGGCCTATAGGGGCAAAACTGGGCCCATTAGGACTGATATATCGCACCCCGTACGTTGGAACTCGCTTAAACAATTTTTTTCGTGGAAATCCTTCAACAAACCTGCCAATGATCGAACCCCAACGTACAGGGAGCCATAATCAGCCGGTGTTTCTTAGTTCCTGGCTCTCCTGGCCGATTAACCATGCACAATTGATAGGAGACTAAGGAAATCTGAAATCATCACAAATGAGAACGTCAGTCTCAAACTATTCACCTGAGCTCTGTCAATGTTGTCCGTACAAGATGCCTGAGTAGCTTTTTTGATACCAGACATGGCTAAGGCCCATGCTAGGCATGTTCCATTGGAAGTGTCAGCCGGAAATTGTATCTGAAGCAGCTTACAGTAACTACAGAGGCTTGATTCTGTAAAGAAGGAAGTCCACCAGTGCTCTCTCGGCGAAAAAGCACTCTGAGTGCTGCATGGCGCACTCCTCGTGTCAAAGATGAATATTGATTACCGAAAACGCTAAAGGTCGACTCACCCGGCCAAAAAAGTCGCCCGTCATGGGTAAATGGTGATCGATGAACACGTTTTCAAGATACCACCGAAAACTTTTACATCCCAAACGACGTCGAAGTTCGAGACGTTCACTCAGGTCCACAGAAGTTCTCAGTTTCCCTGTCTCTGAAACGATTCGGGCCCAAATGGAATGAACTATCCTAAATTTTCGAAACCTTAAACCTTACGGGGTGCCAATTTGTAAAAAAGAAACTTCCACTCGTCCATCCAGACTTCCGCCACCCGGACCATATTACCGTCCAGGACCTGCAAGGCAACCCGTACGGGAGGATTTCATAGAAACAACTGAGCACCTTACTTTTCCCGAAGAGCTTCCTGGAATGTCATGAGGTGAACTATGACGGAAAATGTGCCCAACATGAGAGCAAGGAAGAATTTCCACTCGTCCTCCGCACTGCCAAATCTGAAAGGTAGACATTTCAATCAAAATAGTTCCATTTGCTGTCAGAACTCGTTCTGAACCCAAAGGGAATGGTAACGCCGAAGAGGAGAACAAAGAGAAAGAAAAACTCAAAGTTTACGTACTCGGAAAGAAATTTCGATGTTCTCTCCACCCCATATATCCATTCCATGATCGTAAGTGCCTAGTTCTTCGAAGTAATGGCGATCGATACTGAACAGGCCACCAGCCATTGTTGGTGATCTGGAAAATCAGTTTTACTTCGACTAACTTCTCTGTATAGTTACCCAAACTAAACGTACGGTATCGGGGCAGTTGGGTTGGCCAGTCGTTTCTTTACCATATCGGATGGAATAGCGTACCATCTGAAACAATAAAATCTAGATTTGGAACAGAGTTGAAGCTTTTGACAGTAGTACGAGTACCTGAATTGAAGGTTCCAGTTGAAACCACCACGAAATACATCAAGGCCTTTTTGATATTGAAAAGTTCGGTCGTTGATGACATCGATGACTGGGCAAACGACTGCTTTTCTGAAAAAAAAATTCAGATATAGTTCAGTTCGAACAGAAAGTTCCTTGAAGAAAGGCCGTAAGGTAGCGTTCCCGGAAGAACCTTCTTCGGAGGAGCTGTTCGAGTTTGTTCTGCGTGATTGTTTTCCAAAGACATCAGTATTTCTATGACTGATACTTACTGGTTACCAGTTCGTCAAAAGAAAAAATAGTCGGGAATCCCAAAGCAATGAAGCACTATTTACTGTTGCCGAAGGAAAGACGTCAAGAACTTTGGAAGGCTACCAACTGAGGGCAACGCAGAGTTACTCAGTCTGTTGCCAGTACATCCTCTAGTCTCCGTTCAAGGCACCGTTTATGACAATTCTGAGTTATCCTTTTTGGCTTAGAAAGGTGGCTGATAGTGCATCGGTGGTAAAGAGTGAGAAAATCAGCAGGTTTAGCTAAATATAAGGCCTATGAAAAATAGTGAAAATAGGAGTTGTACGAGATTACCGCGACAAATGTAGTATGGAAGGGATATTAGGAAGAGACTCTAGTCGTGTACAATCGCGTAATGAGTAGCTGGTTACATCAAGCCAAAAATACTAAGAACTGTCTTGAATTGTTGCTATGGGTACCACTAGTTGTTTCAATTTTCAACATGTGTGCTCCATTGTGAGCGGTGCAGCGTCTACAACGCCGGCAAAACACGCCCACCTTCGCTTATGAATATTAGCAAGGACGTTCTTTGAGCTCAATTTGCGCCCGATCTGGACCGTTCTTGGACCCAACAACTCCCCATATAGCATGCGTGGAAAGCACAGTTTCGTCCTATTTGGAACTCTCAGGAACTCTTATTATCGTGAACTGAGTGATTCACTTCATACTCATCCAACTCTGAAAAAGGGGCCTATCACACTGGGTATCGTGCGAATGAAGGTGGGAAAGAGTGAAGAAGCTATACCTATATATAACAGTTCGACCAATGGAATTTTTTGTAAAAATTGAAGAGAAAGGGTTTCAAAAATGGAAATGTGAGGGCTGAGTGGCATCAAAACTACCAATTTTGGTCACCACCATTCCATTCTGCTATTGATTTCCTTTACAATGCGCATACATGATGGACGTACCGATTATCCTTGATACGGTCGAGCAATGGCTCCAACCATCCTTCGGTGCATTCACAGTGAGAATCGAGAAATGTAAGCACATCGCCTATCGCCTCCTGAATGGGCTCCATCAGAACTGCCAAAAAGGAAGGAAGGTGGATTACCTGTGCTCCCATTAGCCTTGCTCTGATCAGTCCTACTCGTTGTTTCGTTCGTAGAATTTTCACGGGTACAGGATAATCCCGTACTGCTTCGTCTAATGTTGGATATTTGAGGAAAGCTGAAATAAATACCGTGTTGAAAGAGTGCCTGTACCATTCTGTAAAGTGCTGAACTGACTTCTATTCGAAAAATCGTCAACGAGAATGATTTCTTTGAGGAGTGCTCGTGGTGATCGGTTGACGACACTTTGAGTAGTACGAAGTAGCGTCGAGAAGGCTTCGTTATGATAGACGATAATCACGGAAGTGGATGGCAACTCGGAGACGTCTAAGTAGAGTTCTTCAGTAGGTTCTCAAGAAACTGGAGACAGCGTCTAGCGTACCTCTATACTTTTTGACTCGGCACGAGGGCTTCCGGTAATCGTCCAGTGATCTATTCAAGGCAATACGGTCACTCACAAAGAGGCTGAACTAAAATGAAAAGCACTCATGCACAGAATGTCAGTCTTTTTGCAATGGTTACACATAGGAAGCAGCTATGAGTCAAGGCTTTCAAGTTCTGAATCTTTGTGGGATCAGAGCTTGACAGAATATTTTTTCGAGGACAATTGGTATTCTCAGGATCTTTGTAGAAAGTTCCAGTAAAGGAGGAAATGTAGGAATAATTGGTGTTACCTGATTGATTCCGAATGTTTCATCCGATAGACGTTCATCCTCCTTTGACAATCGAACAGGCTCTCCTCCTTCACCCCAACCAATTGGATTGAAATTATTTGCGTTGATTTCTTCTGAAAAGAACTTTAGCCTCAGTCGTTCTCCTGCTCTCCATTCACTTTCTATCCTGTCATAATTACTATGTCAGTAAAATACCAGTACTTGGGAAAATATTTGGTTTCCAAGTTATTTTCAAAATTTTGTCGGACTCAAATATAGACGAGTAGTTTTACTACTTACTCCTTACTTACTGTAGAGTTATGATACTGTATTGGCCTCACCATCTGTAAGGTTCCTCAGCTTCTCCTGTGGTAGATTACCATTGTAATGACCAACGACGACCTGCACCCCTCTGCCCCCACGCAAAGGCCTCTCTGGCTTTGTTGAAGTCGTAAACTAAAAACAAGTCATGACCAGCTACTGTACAACTTAACATTTCACCGGATATCATCTATCAAAAAGTAATACATCATTTCTCCTAAAATAATAATGATAAAATATGATAAAATTAAATGATAAAACATCATTTTAGAAGATTGATGTTTATTTATTCATCTATCCAAATACGCCCAACGGTGTGTCATACAATACAAAGGTAGGAACTCTTGGGCGGTGGCTCTTTGTCAACAGTCCAAGACTGAAGGAAAGAAAGGAGGAACTCTGTAGATAAAGACTAAGACTGAAAGGGAAAACACGTCTCACTGGATAGTTTTGTCCCGATCAAAGTAGGTCACGGAGAGGAAAGTTAGAAAAAGAAGCAGGAAGGTCTCATGAAGGAGCTTGAGTGGAATAATACTGCCACCTTTCTTGTGAGTTAGATTTTCTCCTGTGAGGAAAGGCCTTTCCACCAGATCTTGTCCTGTGGTTCAAAGCAACAGTACAGAGGGTCGCTGAAATTTATCACGAAACAAACGAATTTACTTTGGGGACCTCGGGTCAGTAGACCAAGAGGTACCATAAGCGGAAGGGTTCATTATCTAACAAGTTCGTGAAACAATCGAAAAGCATGGGAGTCAGGGCCACAGCATCATCAAAAGCCTACTCCACTGAGTCGATACATGATCTTTGATNAAAAAACAGTGGTGGCGGATACAGTATCCGTCCCTCACCCCATAGTCTCGTCCGGACCAAAGTGTCATGAAGAAAAAAAAGGGAAAACATATCATTATCAAGAAAATTAGAAAAAAAAAACAAAAAAGAGGTAATCATACCGCATCTTGTATGTATAGTATGACGATAGTCAACGTGCACCATATCAGAAGAAATCCAAGCACTATGAGTAGATACTGGAGGGCTTTGCGTAATTTCCGTCTACTTTTATACAGTGACATCATGAGCAATTGAATGATACTGATCGATCAGAATCAAGAACTATGGGCTATCTACGGATTTCCCAGCAAAAAGCCGGGTAGAGAATGTCTATGGAGACATCTGAAATGAAGTCGTTGAACGAAATGAGTCACAACAAAATCGGAGCATCAGGAAATGGCATCCTCTTCAGTTAGCGGAATAGAAGAACGCGAGCAATACGAAATACGGTGGAACGGAAAAAGTGAAAGGAGAAACGGAATTGACGAAAAAGCGATGTATTTTGGAGTACGTCGTGAAATGGGGATGTAGCGACAAGTGGAGCGTTGTTATACACGCATAGGCCGAGGATCGAGTCCCGATCGATACTCGCCCGGTGAACCAAGCCTTCCATCACTTCGGTTTCAGCTGAATGATACCACACTCATCTAGGGGGATAAAGCACCCCTGTGGGGAGGGCTTGTACAACGGCTGGCCATTCATTACAACGGCCTCATACGCAATCAAAAAGCCACTACAATTTTGAGTAGAGGTTAAAGGCAGGGACGCATCCCAAAGAAAGGAGATGACTGACGCCCGAGTTTTTCGCGCCATGAATACACTTATGCTTGATAGCAAAGGATTAAAGGAAAAGGGTACTGAAATCTGCATCAAACACTGAACTTTTCAGACAAACTGAAAAAAGTGCCTCTAAGATGGAACAATGTGAAGCGCTAGAAGTATAAACGACACGAAATGGACTCTACGGATTTCACAGGCTATTTAGTTCAGTGAACGCTAAAGTTATCGTATCAACAACTTTGCTCTCAATAACCACATACACAATCCTAGAAAATCTGCTAATTCTACAGCTACAGTTCTACAAGCTGCAAGTCTACCGTACCACAGAGAAACCTCGGAATCATAGTTCAGGGTGGAACCTGTGTTACAAAAACATGGTGTAAGAACACCTTAAAAGTTTTTAACCGATAAATAATGACTTGACGGATGTTTTTGCCGGCCATTTTGAGTGATATCAATCGTGACATTAGCAAGATGCCTGCTGATCTGGTTGTGATTGGGAAAGGTAGCTTATAAACCGAAGATTCGTCGAAAGGGTCCTACAAGTTGTTGGTGGCCTAGGTCTGACAGAATTTGCCGGTCTTCGCGATCATTTTCTGTGCAAGTGGTCTATGGGAAGGAGGTTATTTCTCCATCAGGAACGGAAAAATCAGTATTCCTAAACAACGACCCCAAAAAATTTAGCATATTTATATTTTTTAACCATATTTTCGGACTAACTGAATGATTACCCAGTGCGACCCATTTTACTCCTTTGCTATAGCGAACCTCTCTTTCTCGAAAGATCGGCTGCCGCTCTCCTGCTGAAGTACGAAGAGCCAGTAACTCTGAAGGGTAGGGTAGTTCTGAAAGAAATTCCCATTTGGGATACAAATGACTGAGAATAAAAGTCCTCGGTAGCAGTCTGAAAGGGAGAAAGGGTAGGGAGAAAGCGGTAGAACGACTAGATACCGACCGAATGAAGTTGACGAACAGGTCGACGAAGAAAAATTCCCGAAAAAACCCTAGTCATTTTTAAACGTGCTCCTTTTTTTGCTCGATATGTGTTTGCATCTAGGATTCACTTTTGGTGAAGAATTGATGTTCAGAGCGGAACCGGCAGGCAGCAGAAGGTCATTTACATGAACGACGCGACGAAGGAAGGAAATCAAATAAAACTGTAATGCAAGGCAATTGTGAAACTAAAAACCACTTGGATACGGTGAAGGTTACGGACAAGAAGATGCGAACAACCTGCCTGCCTGAAGTACCTGCCTGTGAGTTGAATGAATACGTTGGCGACGACCGATCAGATCCATTTCATTCCCAAGGACGCGGTCGGTCGCGAAAATTTCTGAATGCATTCATACCTCGTTGCCATTCTCATAAGGACCGAACCAAATTCGGGGAGAGGCCTCTTTTGGATCCGATAATGATCTCATGAAGGCCATCGCAATCCATTCAGGTGAGCAATTGAATAGGGATCTTAGAGGGACAAAGAGATCCATTACTGGGCATTGGGTCCCTCTTTTCGAAAGAACTTCAGCAACGAGTACTATATATACTCGTCAAAAGGAACGATTCATCATCGATTCAACCAGTTTTTGTTGTGCAAGCACGCCAATGACAGTAAATGTGCTCCCGATTTGTTTGATGAATGCCCATCAAGAGGGAGTAGTTATGCCAATGACCTTGTGTCCAATTACGGCAACAATCGCCATGAGTGAAGGAATAGATAAAGTTTTTCCATTGGCCAGGCTCGGTTCCATTCAACTTCCGTCCAGGCTAACGTTTTTGCTTTTTGACCGATCGAACGGCTTTCGGAGTAGGCAACGTACAGAACCAATTATCCGGCACAAGGGAGGAATCTTTAAATGGCATAGAAGGAAAACTCTTCCAAAATTATCTCCACTGTCCTACCAGCTTCGTCCACCTTCCTTCTCCTGTTGGAAGAGCCCGAATAGTGGACTGAAGATTCAACAGAGTAGAAAGGTAGCAGCAGGTCATGATCAATAGCGAAAGACAGTTCTGTACAATTCTGGCTTGATGTAGTCAGCTCTTTGCACAATTGCAGTAACTGAAATCTCGTCCGAATACCCCTTCCATGTCATTTCCGTCATGGCAATGTCGTCCATCGTCTACTTTCCCTACTTTTGAGGAGCCATATTTTTCTCGAAATCGGCGAATTCTCTTTTTTTGTTACTACCGATAAACTATTCCCAATCCATACATTTGCTTTTCGAATAAAAACGGGTACCACAAAATTATCATGAATTGTGCCTTCAAGCCGCACATCTCTTCCTTATTGTTTATGTGGGACCTGAATTTCGTGGTTAGGGAGAATTAAAGCAAAAAACAGATGGGAAAAGGAGCGCGTATGGTAAGGGAAAGAGTGAGAAGCTTGAAACGCGTGGGTTACGTGTGGGTATTGGATAACTTGCTCGAAACCTTGTAACCCTATGCAGATTCATGGGCTATCCCTAACCGTCCAAACTCATCTGAAGGGGTCGAATAGAAGCTTTATCACCTGCAGCTCCGAACCCATTATTTCTAGAAAATTCCACCGCTAGACCTGTTTGCAGGGTTGTCGACAATAGAGACACGTTCATCAGATATCAGATACGCTTAAGAAAATCTCGTTTGCTGCGGATCAGAACGTTAAGGGATGGAGTAGATGATTGAACGATTGAAATAGGTATGTTGAAGAATAGGAAGTGTTCGTCGGCCGAGAAATTCAGGTTCTGATTGACATCCAATAAAATCAGTCACTTCAAATAACAATTAATAATGATCACCTGGAAAGGTACCAGTTCATAACATTAGAAGCCTTCTCAAAATAACTTCTTCCAGAGGGAGGAGTACAAGGCTGTAGTGCGTCTTCGGAGGGGTTTCCCTTCTTCATAATTCATAATCCGGCCCCTAACACTGACGGTAAAGCTACAAGTGAAAGCAAGAATCCAAGCCATACCAACGATCTGCCGTTCATTCTGCTATGACGTTCGTCGGAAGAAAAGGAGCATGTTTAATGGGAGGGGAGGGGAGGGGNGGGGGGGTTACTGACCACCCCCTATGGAATCAAAGTAGGTGAAAGTGCAATTTCCCCAAATAAGGACAGTGTTGACCGCGTGTCAGCGAAAAAGAGCATCTGAGAACTTTCACTTCTAAAGAACCTTTTCCTGAAGATTTCATTCCACTCGGTATCCCGTATGCTGCCTTAAGAGTGTTTGTGATTACAAATTTAAAGAGAAAGTTCCAAAATTACTGGTATTCGAGAAGTACCGAGGTAAGGGTCCCCCATGCTACCACTTATAGGGGACTACTAGCAGAAGAGTAACAAAGCAGTGGGATTCCCAAAAGGCAAACTCCCAAATGACTTGATAAAAAGCGATAACCACAATTTTTGTAAGTTCCGATGCAGCGCGATAAGATGAATACGTGAAAAACGTGCAGACGTCGACGTCGATCACGACGACGCCGCAGTGCAGCGCAGTGTGCAGTGTGTGGTGTGGTGAATATGGTCGAATAAAACTAGTTTGTGTGCGTGTGTCTGTGTGATGAAGAACAATATAGTGATTTGCTACACTAGAGAAGCGGCCATGCCTACTATCTGGTGGTAACACAATAGGGTAGAATACCGATCAGGCCTGATTTCCGGTTATATAGACTCAGAGATCCAGCTGAACTTACTTTTCCTGTAACCAGGTCCCGAGTACCAATCGATCCATCTAATAATTACTCAATATAGTATGTTGAAGGGCGGAAGTGGTGTAGTGCCAAGTTTTCCACTATTGACTGCATGGTTCGAGGATCGAATCCTCCATCCATTGATACCCACCCCGGCCAACCGAGCCTTCCATCTTTCCTGGTTTCATTATTACCCGGTACAAACCGGGGGATAATAACACTTATTCGTATATTGGTTGTNTATATAGACTCAGAGATCCAGCTGAACTTACTTTTCCTGTAACCAGGTCCCGAGTACCAATCGATCCATCTAATAATTACTCAATATGTTAGGTTGAAGGGCGGAAGTGGTGTAGTGCCAAGTTTTCCACTATTACCTGCATGGTTCGAGGATCGAATCCTCCATTGATACCCACCCCGGCCAACCGAGCCTTCCATCTTTCCTGGTTTCATTATTACCCGGTACAAACCGGGGGATAATAACACTTATTCGTATATTGGTTGTCCACCGCAAGCCATTGTATAGACCAGAGGGAGTAAGGGGAAAAATCTTTTGAGACTCTTTTCGGCTCTTTTTTTTCTCATGATCTGGTAAGTCCTAGTTGTAAATGGGATCACCATCAGTGCCCATATTGTATAGGTGCAGGTTTTTTTGTCGCCCGACGCCCAATATTCTGAGCAGGCAGCCAGTGGACTTGCTTAGGCTGAAGATATTACTTTTATTGAACACGGTGGATTGATTCAATCATCATAGACTGTGTTGTACTCGAGTATCAAGAGAGGACAAAAAGAGCTTCAAGGGCCTTCCAGGTAGACTTGGTCCTGATTTCTTCCTTATCCCCTTCGGAAGCTCGCTTGCCGAATTTTTTGACTCGCTGTTTGGTCCTAGGGTGATTGATGTTTGGCGACGATGTGCTTACTTCGCATCTCACTCGTCTTTTACTCTACTGATCTAGAAGCCAGAGACGGCTCTATGGATAGGGATGAGGATGGCACTCCGGAGGAGAACTCTGATGACTTACCGGTTTCCTTCTAGGACCACCTTTTAGACTCACAAATAATTTCTTACCTGTTTATTGTTGGATTGTTTACTTCCTTGTATGCGCTGCCATATACTGATGTTGGGGTCTGTTCTCCCAAAATTGCCCGTTCAAAATCACATCATCTCCAGGTAACGATAGAGAAGACTTAGGTGGAGGTACCCTCCAAATAGCAATCAATAGGGCAATGTAAGGCATGGCCACATTACAACATGATCAGTCTGGCAAACAAGCATCTGAACCATCAATCACTAGTCGCTCTACAACCGAGAAATGGGACCATAACGAGCCAATGCCTACGACCGTGAACCATCGAAGTTTTAAATAGTTCCCTTGTAAATACGACGAACAAACCCGTCATCTTCGAAGAGAAACGATGGATGATTGAGAACATTTTCTCCATCAAATACCAAAAGTACCAAGAGGGAGTACTTGAAGGCAGTTCCACTGGCCAAGTGGATAGACAACCTCCTCCATGAGCAAAAATCAGCGGAAAAGTTGGGCCTGTAGAGTGCATTCCACAAGATTCCACAAGGAGGACAGGAAGATTCTTGCCCAGGCTGAAAGAGCCTTTCGGGATGAATGCGCTGACTTATATGTCCGGACTTCTACAGGTTACTGGATAGGGTAGTTATGGTCAGGTAATTCGAACGCCATCAAGAATACAAGTCGAATTGTGGTCGCATAGCGAAATGGGTACAATCGGCACCAAAGCCCAATCAATTACTCCGAATTGTATGGGGCGGGGTTGGTGTTATGGCAAGTAACGCCCTATCACACCCACGCATGCTCCACGGTCCGATTACCGGATCGATACTCGCCCAGGCCAACCGAGCTTTCCATCCCTCTGGGGTCGTTTAGGTGGTGCCAAACTCGCCTGGGAGGGTGAAACCACTGATGTATACAACGACTGTCCGAGGGTTCTATTGACCATATATGCATTTGAATCGGCATTGAGATTTTGAATGGAAGTGGAGGGCGGGGCACATCTCAAAAACGGACTGATGGTTTTCTCAGCAAATGGGAATTAGTTGAACACCAAGGTTCCAGCACAACACCACATGCATTTAGAAGATTTTCAGCGAAATTCCTTCTTCGAATGCTGATTGTAGCTGCTAATCGGTCACTAACTTGAGCGGTTTTCATGAAGGGAACAGTTTTTTGATTGACGATGTCGAGAATCGGGTCGATCTCTGAGCATTTTCGTCTCACTGATAGAGGGTCATTGGACGAGCACAACCGGGCGGAGTAATTCGAAGCCTAGCACAACCTACATATATATTTATACAACAATAACCACCGTATTATTTTTGTGAAAAAAATCGTAGGGTGCCTTTAGGTTCGGTATGGTGATCGGATGTATGGTCAGCAACAATCTTCTGCTTCAAAGTATGAGAGGAACAATTGAGGTAAGTCCAAAAACAAAAATTCTTTATTACTATGAGAGACCGCTCGAATGGTCATCGGAGCAGTTCACCGTATTGGCTTGAGTTCCTTATCTATACGTCAATCTTAATTACAAACTTGCGTCCCTGTATAGCACGTGTACGGTTCGGGCATGGGGACGAAATGTCTCGGAACCTGCCATTCCACATCATACCCACACTATAACAACTTCAAACAATTTATTGAACTCGTGGCTGGGGGTTCAAGGGGAATAGGCGTGTAATTTGCTATTACAATATTAAAATTTAACTTCTAACTTTTCTATGTTATCCCTTTCTCCCTCTCAAGTTCACATAGTGCCCTCCCTCTTTGTAACCAAGTCAGCAACTCCAGTTTGAAGTCATTCTGGACCGCTCAAGTTTCGAAGTTGGAATCAGTGGCGACCTTGCTTTGGTAAACCCGGCCGGAAAGATTGTCTACCGGAGCAGATTACTCAGTTGTTGAAACACTTCTTAGTCGCTACTCTTGACCTGGTCTCAGTATCGAAGTTGGAGTTGACAGCCGCCGGAAAAATGGCCAGGCAACAAAAGTTTCATAGATATATAAATAGTGATATTAAAGTCGTCGTTGCGAATCCTTAAGATGAGCAACGAATCTGACTTATACCCAAAAAATTCTTTCATTTCATTCTCCCAAATTTTTCTCTCTACATACTGGTTTGAAGGGTGTGCTACAGTCAAAGCCATCTTATGCTTTTTACCATTATTAAGCAAAAATGTGGACCGATTGATTTGATTGGTTCGTCAAACAAAATTCTGCATATTTTGAAGAATTTAGCCATTTGCGGGCATTCCGAATGGTTAAAAGGGCGGCGTTCATAAGATTTCAACCAAACAGCCGCTGTAAGTGGCACGCAGCGCCTCCATCCCTCAAATGTTTCTAGAACAATTATTTTGCAGTGGTTTGTTACAAATTTGGTACACGATCAGACAAGCGGAGAGCAAGGTCCGCTTAGAAACAAGTAGCAGTGAGGATCGATCTTTTTGAATACTGTATGGTGAAAGTAGGGCAAAAAGTCCGTCTGAGCCACAAAGTGCAGGTATACCTGCGTCTTAAGATCGGATTCACCTGCAGGAAGAGACTAATTCGAGAAAACTTCTCGAGTACGTTAAAATATGCAAAATGGGCTTTCTAAAAGTTCATGGCTCGCTTTGGAAACTTTAATAGAGCACGTTAGATGAAAAAGAGCGAAGTTTATGTACACGGGTAGATAGATAATAGATGGAAGTAGGACGAGTCTTTTAAGGAACCCATTATGAACAGGGAAGGAAGAAATTTCGCGAACGAAAAGGGTGGCGAACGGTTGCGCGATCGATCTCGTCGTCCGTCGTCGTTGATGATGGTGGTGGTGGTGGCGGTCGGCCTTGGAAAGGAGGTCGAGCCGGCGTCTACCCCGAACAATTATTATTATAAAACAAATGACACTAAGATATCCGGATCAATGGAGAACTAGTAGAAGGTCCTACTAGTATATGCGAACAGGCCCTTCTACTTCTTTCCAAAGGGCCCTCGTCTCTGGAGGAAAAAGAAGGCTCTGAAGGAGGGTAGAGGGCTGTGGGAGTGCATGGAAAGTTCACCTACACGTTGTCTGACAGTGGAACATGANGGGGGGGGGGGGGAGCAGGAAATGACGCCGATCACGTTCATGCACCACTGATTTGGCTGCTAATTACTGCAACCAGTTTCCAGGGAGTTTTTGTAACGTAGACCGCTCTTTTGCTGAGCAAATCGTTCTGGATTCAGGGTTGACTGACCTCTTGGGCAGTTCATATTGAAAAAGTGACGATTGCCGGACGATTTGGAAGGCGAAATCATCGCCGAAACGCCATAATTGGCGTCCGAGTGTTGGGTTTTTGTGTTGAAAGGTGCACAGTGACGGGCGTACGCGATGGACGACGGGCGGTTGGCGAGAGTGGCGTTTCATCAATTTACGGATCAAGGGCGCAACATTAAAGTGCGAACTACAGTAGACGTGAAGTAAGTGGCCATTTGACTACTGACTACTGCAGACACCGAGCCGATTCAATGCCTGCCGGATAGCCATGGAATTGCTGATCGAACGAAGTTTTCAGTTTCCTCCTTCACCGTTTCAGAAAACATATAAACGAATAAACCGGTTGTCGAACGGTTGTTTTTAAAAACCTAAGTTGCCAATATTGATTCAGAATGATAGAGCGATCATTTTCCGGTCAAGGTTTCCTCGAACACACCCGAAATGGTCCTCAAACATTTATAAGGAAACGTGGCCACGTGAAGCATGTAGTAAGGATCACTAATGCTTCTTCTCCCCAACAAGATACGTGGTTGACAGAATCACCTGAAGACTAGCTACCAGGTTTGCCAGGTGACAGACCCACTAGAGTTCCCCAGCCACTGGCGCCCAAACGTGAATGGAGGTTTTTTTTTTTNAAAATTAATAAATTTGTACAAAGTAGCCTTACTTTTGGATTCTATGACTTTTTTCTCAACGGAAATATTGTATTTCAAGAGCTTTTTGCTTTATGCTCTCTATGCAAGGGAACAAAAATGGGTTCGGGGAGCAACCGTTTGAGATAAAGGGAAGGCAAAACTCTTTAAAGAGGGACACTGTGAATTGCTGGCTGGCACAATACCTGAGCCATGAAGGGCTGTCAGATGGCTTATATCATCTCTCCAGTACACTAAGACTCATGGTCGTGGAATTCCATCTTGTCCTGCCCACATTTTTTCATGGAGCCCCTGACAAGAATGAAACTTCACTGCAAAAGCTGCCCGCTATGTCTCTAAACAGCATATCACACCAGACTCTTTAGGGAAGAATAATAGAACGTCCCGTGGTCCTGCTGTGGCCCGCTTACTCTGGGTTATCCCTCCTACTACCTCTGTGGGTGTCCCTTCACCAGAAAACCCATTATAGCAGAGTATCCAATCTTGGAAGGATCAATAGAAATCATGACAGCAACGAGTTCTGGGCAATTTGTAGAAGGATATTGGCATGTTGGAGGTATGGAAATCTGTTGCGTGGAGACAAAAAATCGGGAGCTCAAATTTATTTCGATAGGATAGTTGTATTGATCCCATAGAGTAAAACTGAGCTTCAATATTGAGAAATGAGAAGGTAGTAACTATTGAATTAAAGCTATAATGAAAAATAACAAAGCAAGTAATAAGAATATATATATTACAGCACGTTGACATGAAATGAAAACGAACATACTATACTATTATTCTGACAATGACAATGAATTGAGGTCTCGAACCACTGGTTCTAAGTCGTCAAGGCCCATAGAGACGTTTTGCACAGCTTCAGCGAATGATGCGGCTTGTGCACGGAAAAGCATCTGAGCTTTGCGGTACTGGAAAAATATAGAGTTCAATGAAGATACTCAGCAATAAAGATGAAAAAATCAAAAAAATTCTTTACTAGAGGGCGCTATGTCACAACTTTACTCAAAAAATCCGGCATAGAATTTACACAAAACCATTATGGTCCAGCAAAAATATCAACGGCGATGACTCTCAGAAGAGCCGTTGGGCCCCACTAGAAAAATGCCATCATGAAACTTGAAACTGACCTTCCCCAGGAGCTCGGCAAATCGCCTTCGGAGTTCTAAACAATATTCGCGTGCGCGTTTGGTCTCTTCTGTTTTTTCGTTGCGCAATCGGACCATTTCCTTTTGTAGTTGTGCAGACTCATCCCGAATCACAGAAGCATTTTCTCGCAAGTCCTTTATGGTACTGAAACTACCGGGTTGAGGGCAATTGCCATCTATCATAGGAATGCTCAGGAAGCTAAGAATAAGACTGCTTACTGGATTAAGAATAATAGATAGGTGGCCAGACACAAATTCCATCACAGGCACTTACTTTGTCAATTCCATTTTCCTCAGCTTCAAATCTTGAAGCCTTGAACTGTATGCTTCCAGAGCACGCCTGTGACTTAACTCTTCCTCTTGACCTGATTTCACCAGTCTCTGTAAGTATAATGCTATATCTAAATTGGACAAGGAGACAACTTTATTACAATACCATCCAAAAAGAAGCACTGAGATATCTTGCAAATAAACCATTAAATTAATACTAACGTTTAATGCTTCCTCTTTTCGCATCTTATATTTGTTTGCTTCGGCCACCTGTTCCTGGGCATTTGCGCATTCGTGATCCAGAACTTCTACTTCAGCCTGGAACAATATGGGTGATTCTTAAATTGACAATTCTAGCATTACAAGACCACATGCTGACTGATAGTTGGCAACAGAACTACCTGAAAACTGCGAAGACGTTCGAGCTCTTTGAAACGCTCGTCAATCAGCTTCGAGGCTTGCTCGATCACGGACATACTCGCGTTGTTATTCACAATTCGTTGCCTAAAATGTGTTTAGAAACATCGCTAGAAAATTTCGAACACAATAGCTGAAGGTTATCCAGATTCATTAATGAGCCTTTTCCCTAATTTAAAAGGCCTTGGAAGGATTCACTGATTATGAGGTAATGTCTGAAAGACGTACGTTTAACATGAACCATGCCTTTTAACCACCAACCTTTCGGTATCACATTGTTCTTGAAGACGCCTGATTTGCTCACGCTGCTCGTCGACATCATTACGAACTCGTTCGGGAGATTCCACAATGGCTTTAGAATGATGTTGAATCTCACTTTTGAGTGCCTCTATTTCCGCGAACCCTTTGACCTGACACAGTAATTGAACACTGCAAATTACAGGGTAAGCAATAATTAAAACCATACAATTTCTTGTTTGCCGTCTTCGATCAACTTTACAATCTCATCCCTTCGACATTCACTCGCTTGAGCTTCTTTCATCAATTCGGTGAGAACGGCATTTTTCTTACCGCTTTCGGCCAGAAGCTAAAGAAAAAACCTTAGGAAATAATGACGTATGAAAGCTATTTCTAAAGAAATTCACCCCATTCTCTCTCCTTTTTCGACTATCTCGATCGCTTCGCAGGGCATTTTTTCTTTCTTCTGCTAGGCGAACCTTAAAGCGAAACTTATAAGAGCAGCCCGCAAAAAAATGACGTCGATCACCGAACGTAACAACGTACCTGCTCCATTCCCTCCTCTATCACTTTCCGGGCGTTATCGTACTCACTGCTTGTGCTTTCAAACACTTGTGACGCTTTCTAAAATCGAAACATTTGTAGCTCTCTAAAATCTTCAAAACTGGGGAAGCTCCGAGCTGATAAATAAAAAGGACCAATTCCCATAATTACATAAACATTTGTTACCTCTTTAAAACGTACCTGATAGAAGGTAGTGTAATCTGCAATGATCGAAAAAAGTTTCCGAGTTCTTTTCGGCTGCGGATTAATGAGATCACACATAGTGAAGTTCATATTGGGATCACCGAAGTCCATGAAAAAACATCGCCTGCAAAGGGGGAACTGTATTACAAACCATATGCCATGTTAACTTTGTTTAGATCATACGCAGAAACCTCAATTTTAGGATCTCCGACACCAGTGGTAAACTACCAGCAGTTCTACTTGTTATAACAAGCGGGACAGGGAGGGGTGTAGGATCTATTCTGAAGGGCGGCTTTTCAAAAGAAGGGGTGCCGACATAACAGTCAATCAGGTACGTGGCAAATTCGACATGACATAAATTTTCGTTAATTTCACGAATAAGGAGCACTTTAAGGCACTAGTTTTGTTACCATTACATATTCCTAAGAGAAGATAATGCTCTTGTAGTCAACTGTTTCTTCATAAACATTATTGGTACGAAAACTTGAATCGATTTTCGACACGAAATTAAGCACTATAGGTATAAAATATATGTATAAAAACAATTATGGTTAAAAAAGTATAAAAATGTAGGCATAAAATAGTTTGAAGAAAAATGTGGGGAAGGAAACGTTACAGTGTAGTGAACAGAAGAAGTAGTGGTCCGCTTTTCTGGTTCATATCTGCCATATCAGGAGAGAATTGACATTCAAATGGTAGCTCATTCAATGATCTCTCCGGGACATTCATAATTTCCATACAGAAAGCACGGTAAATATTTTGCACTCTGTCCGGCTGAAATAAAAATCATTAAATTGAAATATAACTAATTGCATAAGATATAAAACTGCTGCTGTTTTTTTTTGCAATCAAGAACTGAAAAAAATCACTGCAGTAGGAACTGGTGGTCGTACTAGAAAAAAACCGAAACTCACTGAAGGATGTATGATATCCTCAACATTAATGCCCACTTTCAAGCATGATAAAACTTCAACAATAGTACGTGCATCAAGTACGATAGTAGACATACCTAAATTAAAGCAAACTTTTAAAGCAAACTTGAAGACGAAAAAAGACAAAGGTTTCTCTTGGTTTGAACATCCGAAAAAGCAAAACAGTAAAATAGAAATTGCTCAGAATATTATGTAAGGCAAATATGATGCAGGCTATTCACTTGTTGGGAGTTGTAGAACACGAGCACCGTTCCTAAGAGGGAATCCATTCCATCATTGGACTTCGGCAATTTCTCCTACTTCAGCAATTTTCAACCTGTGGCCTTTTAACCAGTTTTTTTACAAGAAATTATAAAAGGAGCTGTTTAAAAAAGAGATAGTGATTGGAAGAGAAGAGAAAAAAAAAGAAATAACCCTCCAGCAGTACAACAAGCAATATAAGGGAGTGAAAACGCAGCCGTCATAACTGAACTTAACAGGATTACTTGTGAACCCCGCTATCTGCAGGGTTGCAATAAGGATTTTGATCTGTAATGTACACAACGTAAATTCCTACTGTAAGTTTTCCCGCCGAAAAAATGCAACATGCGGCTGCGTCACGTCATTCGGCTGGAGCGCGTTATTTCTCACCTTGCTCAGTGTCCTAACTATGAGGGTGAATTATGGAGGCTTTTGGATGTTAAGGTTGGCTTGAGGAGTTCGAGTACTTCCATCCTCGTATCAAGTTTATGAAACTCGAAGAGGGGATAGAAGAAAGATGAAAAGAAGGTGAAGTGCGTGCAATATTTCTGAGCCTGAACCTATTTGAGTTGAACTTCCATCGCTTGTAGTTCTCTAGTGGTCCATCATGTACAATTACTGCCTATGCGGTCGCGCCAGTAAACCTCTAGGAATTGCTGTTGTATCTTTGGGTGAGTTCCTGTTCTGCCCTCCCTGATGGTAAGCTCTTGGCAGAAAGCCACGCCGGCTCAGGAGTCGCGAATTCAACATTTTTTTTTCAGGGAACATCTTAGAGGTTTGCCCAAGCCCATAAACGAGGCGGAAATCGTAAAAATCCTAGAAACGAATTCAATATCGTAGAAAAAAGCTACAAGCGCGTAAAGACTGTTTGCTAAGTGTTTCAGAGGCGAGGCGCAGCTCAGAATTTACGACCTTCTCAGCAATGGCACTCAAAAGCAATACGCTTAAAAGCGACCGATCCCGACGACGTCGACTACGACGACCAAGCTTTTTTAGATGATTTTGGCATTCTTTCTGTACGTAGCATTTCCTGCTTCTGTAGTTCTGGCCTGTGGTCCGGCAACAGGTTTGTCGTTTTGGAGGGTTTTCCTCTCACTATGTTTATTCGAGGATCCTTTTCAGGAACACTAGGAAACAAAGCATTACTGCATTTCAACTTGGCTCCACCACCTAAGTACACCTATAGTGATTCACCATCACATGGACAAATGACATCCGCCCAAGCTGCAGAAAGTAATGCCGACAGGGATCTGCAGTTGGCGGTAGGAGAATATCTTTTCAATGGATTTGAAGGGCTAAGAGTTGATCATCCACCTGAGACCATTTTTTGCCTTCATGGCTCACGCTTAGGTTTCTTTTTGAAGATTGAACCCTTTGTAAGTCGAATTTGTTTGCCGTCACCCTTGTTTCTATACTCGGAACCGGACTTGAGTTCCAGAAGTGAAGCTAAATCGAATTTCCGAAGCAATCAAACAGAGCTCAACTCTCTGCATGCCTAACTTACAGCAAGCTTCGAAGAGTTTCTGCTGTTCAAAAACACGATCCTTCTTCTCGTAGAAGTCCTCCTTCTTAGTAATTTTTGGGAGAATTCTGTTCCGATTAATTACGTCTGGATCCGAACTTTGATCCGTCCCAAATGGGAATACCTTTGATAGCGCGATGAGACTAGAATGGCCGGAAAAAGTTTCTTGTTGGCCTTTTCTCTGAATATGGACCGTGCATCTTCTTTATGGTCATGAAGACACTTTTTTAGGGCTTATATTTGTATGATTCCGACGAATGATGAACTGCATAGGTATTGCCAGACATTGTATAGGTCATGTAAGCATTCAAAAAGGCTATGATTTTGACTGCAAGTCGAGTGCGGGGCTTATCTCTGAACCGGGATTAATCAACGTCAAAAGGTTTTTATCCTTAGAAGCCTCAAAAACAATTACCGTACTTGCAAGTAAAGATGGAGAATCCTATCAGTCTATGCAGACAATTCAAGCATATGTTTAAAAAAATTGAAATTGGTTAAGATACTGTCGACACTTGCTGAAAATGGAATTATGGCAGATACGGTTACACTCAGCTACGATTACAAAGCTCCTAAATTGAACTTGGAAACTGGAGAGCATTGTACAAAACCCAATACGTATGTCGTCTATGACGGTAAGTTACTCTGGAATCGTAGAGAAGAGCTTACTTTCTCTCAGGAATAATTGATGAATTCCTTTTGGTCCATTCGGTAGCTTCTCTGGCAGCCTTACTTACGTCAGTACTGATGTATACGACAGAATAGAGGAGAATGATTCTCTCCCTTCAGGTGCAATCCTCTACAAATGTATAGCAGCAACTACAAGAGCGAAGCGGAGCAGAGTGAAGAGACAGGAGACAGACCCACCAACTGAAGGTACTACCACTGAAAATGTAGATGTTACAACAGGCACAACCGAATCCCCGACGACAGCCAGCCCCGAATCTACGACCCTTGATGGTACAACGGAAGCAGTAACAAGTACAGTAACGACGACTGTCAGTGTTGATCCCCAAACCATTACAACTGAACCCGTTGAAATAACAACTGACAAAACCACAACGGAAATCGAAGCCACAACAACCACGGTGAACCTCGTAACCACAACTATTCCAGATGAAGAGCCAGTGCAGACTGTTGCATTCCAGATCATTGGGACAGTCACAGTTGAGACACCACAGGTATGTACTAAGATTCATTTGAGACCATTTGCTCTTCGACTTTGTTTCTGATACGATCAGTTCCAAGACTGTGAAAGACAGGCGGGAGCGAGGTTAGGAAGGCGGTCATACCTAGGTACTTCTCATTCAAACTATTCGTTGCAGGAAGGGTGATGGGAGGTGGTGTAGTTCGCATATTTGGAAACCTTCCGACAATTAGGGAGGGTCCGTCTTTCGTGACAATTCACCACAAACTTTTAGGCTTTTTTCTTGAATTTTAGTGAATCCTGTATGCAGCGAGTACTTAGAGGCACCGTTCACAAAAAAATTAGGGTACCCTTTTTTGACGGGAATCGATAGAACCACTCTAGAATAAAGCGATAACAACGAAAAAGCGCAAAAAACGATGAACAAAAAGAATTACAAAGGGTCAAAAAACAAGAGCCGGAAAGGGGAGTTGGACGAGTTTCACATTGAAAGAGCGGCGGTTAGGGAGTGTTCGGGCGAGAATGCACGAAGGCGACGCAATGTCTGCAATACAGACAACACACCCAATTTCCTGGCAATTTGCCAATCAGCGTATCGATTTTTCACCAACTTCGCTCCAGTGCGAATGTGGTGAAGGACAATTAGAACTCGTAGTCAGCCTAGCGAGGGGCGGAGGTCTCTCGTCCCCCACTGTTCCTGCCCTTATTGTGCCCAATCCAGCCGTTTTCCGATCTCATTCCGCACAAATGGTATCAGAGGGGGCTTCGAATTCAAACCATGTGCAAGTCTCCGAAACCACTTTTTCGTGAACAGTGCCTTTAAGGGGAGGGTGACATTTATGGGTAAGGTTCCAACGAGCCCTTGTCTAAATGTTCTACGAGGTGGTAATTCTCAGACGGCTGGTAAAGAACACATTCGTCAACCCGAACACAGTGGGGCATAGGTTCCCTAACATTCTCAGTGTAAACGAAGTAGTCAAGGCTGTCCGTGGGCTCGCAGGGTATGATTGCAATCGAATTAGAAGCAGTATAGGTCGACGGGAGTAGGTGGATAAAACTAGAAGGTTCTGTCCAAGTCCAGATTCCAATGACACTTGAAGTGGCAGCCTAATGATTATGATACCAGATGATATGTTGCAGCCTATTTTCGAAAGTCAATGGAAGAGTTTTGCCGAAAAGATTCAAGAAAAGCTGGAACAACACCATGTATTCTTCACCGGTGCTATTCTAGTGGATATGTTCTGATCAAATCTATTTGTTTGTACAAAACAACGAATTCATCAGTATGAATAAAAATACGATTCGTTATTCTCTATCTTTCAGTACTACTGCTAAAGATCTCAAACTAAACGATCATGCTCGTTTCTAAGATGCGCTTCGCATTCGACCTCAATCAGAATTCTTGTGGCGTTTTGAATGCGTATGTGACTTATGCAAAGGTTTGGGGTGGTCAACTGACGTTCAAGCCCCCTCCAAGGCGAGTCTGCTTCCCACTAACCGACCCCCGAAGTATAGAAGGCATGGTGGGTCTAGGTGAGTATCGAATCGAAGGGATGTTCTCGTCTGCATAAACACTTTTGCCATTAAAACGACGCCATGGTGATCTCTTTAGCTTTCAAACAACCTCATTTCGTTTGGTTTCTTTCATTGGAGCTTGCTAACCCAATGAACACGAAGGCATGCAGAGTCCAAACTGAAAATCAATCCTGTGATGTATGACAGAACGCATTATCCTCCATGTGGTTCATGAAGCGCTTCGAATGAAAACTATAATTTCTTGGGACGTGCCAACGATGAACTGATCTAATCAGTTAGTGTTGTTGTTCGAATGAGTCAGCTGTTCATCCCTATATCGTCTCTTTCATGTTCTTTCCGACATATCTTCTTCTCCATGCTTTTATTTTCATTTTCCACCAAATCGATTTCATATTTATCTTTTCTTTCGCAATCCCAGCTAATGTGTAGCCCCTGCCAATTCTTCGAATGCTCCCACGAAGCATGGGATATATTGTAGATGATTAATCGCCATTCTTTGAATTAAGGCTTCAACTTTTGAAAGGGTGAACAAGTGAGAGTGCGAATGAAAGATTGTTTCCTCAGCTTTTTCATCCCTCTGCCCTTAGTCAACGCTAAGCTGCCATCGAGAGGATTATGAGGAGCTTCATCATCAAAATTTGACCAGGAGAATGACTAAACGGGGATCAAATCTACTGAAACCCTCTGCACAGATCATTGCTGTTCTACCAGAACTTTATGAATAGTAAGGTCTTCAACGTGCTCAAACCGTAAGGACGATGTGAGGGAGAGTTTTTGATGGGATCATTTCCTATTTTATCTACTAGAAACCAAAAATTTTGGTTTTTGGAAGGCTTTGGGAAAATATTAAAAACTATAGTAAATGCTGTCGTTAAAGAGCTGAACACATAATATTTTAAACTTTGGGTTATCATAAATTATGTAACAAATGGTTGTATGAATGATATCAACAAATGATTTTCTTACTATCTGACGCATGAGGCAGTGCAATTTAAGCCGTCATGCCCGGGCAACTGACACACAGGAGCACGCTGTTGTAAAAAAAAAACTAAGCAAATGTTGCATTTAAATTGATAGAAATTTATTGTATTTCATTTGAATTAGCTTTTCGTGTGATTGCTGTCACTAGTATGAGAAGTTCATCACAGAGTTATAGGCAAAACATCGACTTCGTACTAGACTCCCTAAGGAGCCTAAAGGCACAGTTCACGATAATTCTGAGGTATCAAGCTCAAGTAAAAGAACTCAAGGAATTTATGGTGTTAATTAAGGCAAAAATGGCGAAGGAAACACGAAACTCGGTGAATTTTAAGAAATATAGAGCTTCAAAGAAGTAAGAAAGGGAGATTTATGACATTAATGCCTGGAACTGTTTGGGTGTCTCCGACATAAGCGTATTATTCGTCGGCATCCTAACACTTCACTGGGAATGGTGCAGTCTTAACAAGGCCATCATAACACGGCCACTTTTGGGTGTGTACGTCGTTAGCCGTATTTGAATCCCTTATTATGCTCTGTCTGGGTCGTTTTTCAACTCGACAATGTCGGTAAACAATCCTTGGGAGCTACAGGTTCATCTTAAGGAAAGATTTCGGGGACCTAATTCATCGAGAACTTTACCTTTCAACAAGGAGATCTAGCTTATTGTACGAATTTTCCATTATTATTTAAAAACCGAAGTTTGAATAGAGCTCCATGGAATAGCGTTTTTTTGAGGTCGATTACATGGGAATACGTTCAGAGATAAGCCTCTAATGCGATTGATTCCCGTTAAGTTATTCGAGCAGGGCGGTTACGATAAACACGATTGCCGTTGTGCAATATTGTCCAAAGAACTGCGATAAAAACCCTGTTCTCGGGCAACAAAAACCTACTCTCCAATGGTCATCGGTTTTTGAGCCTTTTAATCATTTTTCCTCTTAAATTTGATCCTGCAAATATATATTTTTCAATTAGTCGAGTTAGGTTGAATCTTAAATTCAATGTTTTGAATGTGAAATGTAAACACGTCTGGTTCATCTAAGACCCTCTAATGTCTTACCCTTCGACCCAAAATTCTGAAAATTCATTGGTGCCGCACAATTTTTCAAGACCTTTTCCAATGTTTTTCAAACTTTTTTCCAAAGAAACAACCTGGCAATTATGTTGTCCACTCAACACTTCCTCAGAAGGTTTCTGCAAAGTTGGGTGATGGCCTAATCGAGCCTTCAAAGCTATTGCTGGACACTTTTAAAGCGAAAGCAAACCGACTTCTGTTTTTTGAAGAAATAGAAATTTCCATCTATCATATCTGCAAGAAGAAAAAGTTATAATGGTCGAAATTCTCCTATGCGTTAACTCCATTGATCGCGAAAATGTGGAATCGCAAGATGTCCCAAGTGGGATGCTCAATGAAGAGCAAAGTTTGGGAATTTCGTCGAGATATTGGGTTGTAACATAAGTTCGTAGAGTTTTTTCACGAAGATTTATCTGAACCAAAAAACAATAATTATAATAATAAATTAACCATGATGTATCCTCC
>UZAF01016560.1:63498-75882 GCA_900617895.1 Haemonchus placei
AAGCAGATGCTCTCCTAACAGCGTTAAAAACTCGCCTTGGGGAAGTGACATGCGAACATGGGCGAATTTTGAACAAAAACCCCTACAAAAAAAGAACCATTGGATACATCAGGTGCAGCTGCATCTGCAAAAAATTTCAGGCAGAAGGCGACAGCTGGCGCTTCTAAAGAAACATCAATGATGTCAGTAAAGGTTTTGGGTGAAAATCCCAATGATGGCGTTAACCCCCAACAACAAGCACAGACACGCATGGAATGTAATTCCATCAGGCTACCTCAGATGAATATTCCTCACTTTTCTGGGGAACTTTCCATGTACAATACAATGGCCCACCAAAATCCGTCTCTGAATGCTATGGAAAAATTATACTTCTAAAAGAGAGTCTTGTCGGGAAAGCGGCTAATGCTATCAAAGGCATACAAGTCATCGCGGAACACTATCAATGGATGATTGAGACCCTTTAGAAAAAATATGATACGTAACTAATGCACGCGCCAATGTCATTAAGAGACTGTCCTCCTTGCCCGTGGCGGAGAATAATGCCAAATCATGCGGAGCTGTATTCGATAGTCTACGAGCACTGGTCAATGAGATGACGTCCTCAGGCTACGCAATAGTAGACGTTAGCGATCCTATGTGGATCGAAACCATACTGCAGAAACTTCCTCGTCAAGTTGTAAAGGAGTTTTTGCGCGAAAACAAAGCCGGTGAAACGTATACAGTCGGAGAAACACTAGATCAACTCGAAGTAATCATAATGAGACAAGCGTATATTGCCGAGCGCCTTACCTACCAAGACTCCGAGCACAAAAATGAAAACTTACGCGCGGAGAAAGCTGATCGCAGAGCATTTTGCAACTTTTGCGAAAGAACTAATGAGTGCCGCTCAGTAAGAGAAGCACGCGCACGCAGAAAAATTGCTATGGAAAAAACCTCTGTTGGAAATGTTTTTCGGAAGAGCATAACAGCACTGAATGCAAACGCCCCAACTGTAAGCGCTGCGGCAGACTGCACGACGAAACTTTGTGCATCAAAAAACAAAATGAGAACCAAGCGCACACAGAGAAAACTCCAGGAAAACAAAGAAATCTTCCTCAAAATTCCATGCACGTACACGAACAGCCGGCACTGAAAGCAAATAAAAAAGATATCAGAAAAGAGAGTGAATCATCGCCATTGCGAGCGCATCCCCTAAATGTGTCATCCGCAGCGCTAAATCAGCAGCTCAATCAAGTGCAGTCTTGTAACATCGCCCCAGACGAACAGATAGTACTTATGACTGCAGAAGGGTTGGTCTGGAACCATTTAAGCGATCAGTATCAAAGAGCGCTTTTTCTTTTCGACACTGGCGCACAATTGAGTTTGATTCTAGAGAAGTCAGCCGAACACTTGGGACTACCTGTCATGAAATCTGAACAGTGCTCCCTGTCAGAAATAAATGGGATATCCGAGACATTTTTGACCCACCATGTAATACTACGCATTCAAACAGCGCAGGGACGAGAACTGCAATTTTCAATGAAAACCAAGCCTACCATAACTACAGGCTTTCCTGCAGTACATCTCGCCGAACGAGATATAAGATTCATTGAAGAAAAAACCTATTTCTGACGAATACGCGCACTCGAGGAGAGTATCAGCTCCCCATATCCTCATTGGGCTTGATCTGTACTCTTCTCTCGTTGACGAGAATATACCACCAATTCAGTTGCCTACTGGCCTTCGAATAGCGCAAACAGTATTCGGCCTCGCCGCTTATATGCGCGGTCAAGTGGGAGCAGATTTTCCTCACATAAGCGCCTATCCGATTTCCTGTAACGCGGTGGTTTCAGATGCAGAAATGCTCAGAAATATGTTCGAAATGGAAGGTCTAGGTATTTCGACAAAAGAAGAGAAAGAGGACGAGGCCGCACACACATATCTTTCACAATACGCAAAACTAATCAAATATGATGGCCGATTGGTGAGCGCGCCGTTCCTCCTAAAAGGTAATGTAGTGGATCTCGCTAGTAATTACAACATGGCCCTACATCGGCTCATTGCGCAAATGAAACACTTGCGAAGGTTCCCAGAACGAAAGAAATGGTATTTCCAGATCATGAAACAATATCTCGCAGATGGTGTGGTTGAAAAAGTTACCGGGCCTAAGCATGAATCAGTAGGGACCTATTATATGCCACACTCTGGAGTGTGGAGAGAGCTTAAACCCAATCCGCTCAGAATTGTGTTTGATGCGCCTTCTTAACAAAGAGGCCAGTTGTCTCTAAATGATGTCATTCATACAGGCGCATCTTTTGTGAATAAGATTCATGACATAATAGTCGCAAGTCGGACGAAACCACTCATTCTTATTGCAGACATTCAATCGGCTTTTGCGCAAATACGAATTCACGAGTCACACCGTGATCTGTGCAGATTTCTTTGGATAAGTGATCCCGAGAAAACGTTCGACCGGAACAATGTAGTTGAATTCAGATGGAAAAGACTTCCATTTGGCATAACATCAGCCCCTAGCATGCTCAATATGGTTCTTTCAGCCTATTTGCAGAAATGTAGCAAACCTCTCGCAAGAGAAATCCTGTCTTTACTCTACGTAGACAATGTTCTCATGACAGCATACACGTTAGGCGAAGCGTTAGACAAATATAAAGAATCCAAGGCGCTGTTCTCAGCAATTGGGATGAACCTGCGAGCATTCGTAAACAACTGTCCTGAAGTGAATGCCCAAATAAGCGTAGAAGACAGAGCACCATACGAGCAAATGAAACTTCTCGGGATAGATTACAATCCCGTATCGGACAAATACTCGTTGAAAACAGAGTTCTGTTCCCAGCCTAAAGTGAAAAGAGATTTTGTAAGGCAGCATCACTCAGTATATGATCCTGTTGGTCTCGGCGCGCCTCTTATGCTAAGTCAAAAGCATATGCTAAGAAAAATGTTCGCGCCGTCCTACTTGCCTTTCGTTTGGCAGAATCGATAGCTTTCGCTCTCAACTATGAGATCTCTACAATAAACATCGCGAGTGACAGTCTCATTGCATTGAGTTGGATCCGCACTGTACGAAAGGTCCCCCTATTCGTGGCAAACCAAAGAGACAAAATCAAGGCACGTATAAATTGATTGATTGCACATGGATGTCAGTGCCAAATCCTCCACGTGCCCGGGGAAAAGAATCCAGCTGATACAGGAACACGAGGTGTTACAAGCGCACAGCTTGAAAACCTCGATTGGAACAAGGGACCCCAATGGCTCATCAACCACAAGGAACGATCCCTACTAACTAACATCGAGGCAATCGAGGCAAGGGACATCGATCTCGTGGAAGATGATGAGAATGTCGTCTTAGCTGAGATAATCTCTGACGACAATACCCGATCAGATCCGTTAATTGACCTTGACCGTTACAACGGCTTCAACAAAGTTTCACGAATAAAAAAAGTGACATATGTTCGGTAAATTCATAGTCAATAGAGAGTCAGGTCATCCAGAACAGAATCGCTTCAACTTTGATATATCGCGAAACTTTCTCCCAATCTGAAAACCACAGCTTCCGATCTGAGTGCTGCGGAAACACTTCTGTGCCAATACGAACACAGAAGCGTAAACATTGAGGAACTCCAAGAGAGGTACCGGGACAGACAAATATGCCGGGACGGAGACGGTATCATACGGTGCAAATCACGTCGGCAAAATGCGAGCCTCCCGTTTGACACCCGCAATCCCATTTACGTTGATTCGAGCTCATGCGTCTCATCTTACAAGATATAAATAGGAACAACGCTCACTGTGGAAAAAACCATTTACTTACACTAGCGCGGCAACGCTTCTGGATGTCCAAACCATGTAGAACAGCACGAAATGTCCTCTGCCGCATGCCGTAAGGCTCAGAGTTTCCCTTTCAAAGCCCCGCAAATGGCATCTCTGCCTTCAGACCGAGTCATACGGACAAAACCATTCCAAAATACAGGATGTGATTTCATCGGCCCGTTCTTGCTCAAAAAACAACAGTGAAGTGTATATATGCATTTTCACTTGCCTAACAACTCGGGCACTCCATCTTGAGGTCGTTGAAAGTCTATCAGCAAGTGCATTGCTTAGCAAATTCGTGCGTTTCGTTTCAAGAAAGGGAATCCCTGGTATTGTGCGCACAGATTGTGGAACAAATTTTATCCTAGGGCAAAAAGTGATTGACAGTCTGTTCTCTGAACATCAGGAGGATAACCCAGTAATGTCATACTGCGCTAACAGCAGAACCACCTGGTTGTTCAACCCGCCAGCGGCCCCTTGGATGGGAGGCGCTTGGGAGAGACTAGTGTCTTCAGTAAAGTTGGAATTCCAAAAAAGTGTTGGACGGAAGAAGCTATGTTTAACAGATATGATAACGGTCACAACACGGATTGAGGCAGTTTTGAATACAGGGCCACTCACAGCGATCAGTACAACGGACATCGATGTGTATCCATTGCGCCCAATCGATTTCTTACAAAGAAACGTCAGCGTTTCGCTGCCTCCATTGGAGTCAGCTGATAGTTCAGATAATGTCACATCGTATGATCCCGACTGCCTTCAGACTATATCGCAGACAAAAGAAGCACTGGCATTCTCAGAACAAGTAGCAGATAAGTTTTGGGACAACTGGAACGTAGAGTACCTCACGGCGCTAAGAGATACATAGAAGTCCTTGTTCAAAGCATGCAGACATAATATAAGAACAGCTCCTGAGACAGGGGAAATAGACCTTATTGTACAAAAACTCATACCAAGAGGTCACTGGCCTATAGGAACAATCACAGAGCTAATACAAAGCGCTGATGGATTCATACGTTCGGCAAAAGTTAAGCTTCCTCACAAAAAGATATACATCCAACGACCAATAACAAAGCTTTACTCCCTTGAGATACGAGCGACAGCGTCCGTTGAGGCGTAAGAGCACAACAAACAAACAGGCAGCGCGCAAAATGAAGATACAGAAAAGTTTACTGCGCTTACTGCGCCTACCGAATTTGAGCGAAGTCGACGGAGACCTCAACGTGCGGCAAAAACAAAAGCATACGAGGCAATCAGGCGACAACAAAATGACACAGACGAGGACGCATCTGTGACAGATACAGAACAAGAACTACTGCGCGCAAGGAAGCCATTCAATATCAACACCGTATTTTTGGCTTTGATATGATGACCATAAAAACTGCAGCGTGCAGCGAAGAAGAAGCTATAACCTGTGCTCGAGGGATTGCAACAATATACCCAAAAACCCCACCGTTCGAAATTTGTTCCAACAATGACTGCAGGGCGTTCAATAAGAGTTTCGAAGTTCTTCAATATGCTCTTGCACCTTCTTTGAATCCAACAGAATGGTCGGTAACACTACGATCTGACAACCTGATTAGACAGAAAACATGTGTAGATCCTCCGTATTGCGATCGATTTGCAAGTCTTTTTTCAAGAGCACTGATATGCAACCCGCGCTGTTGGCCTTTGGGAGCAATACTTTCTGTCGGACTGTCCTGTAACCTTATCATTTGTGGTGCCTTGCTGTAAGCCTGGCTAATCCTACGCAAGAAAGATTCACCTACTACGGTAGTGTCTAACAACGCCAACATAATGCTTTCAACAACAGCAATGACACGAGAGATTGGACCATTCTCCTTAGCGGATTTCACGCCTGCACCCATACTGATGGGAATAATACTTATAACAACAATCTTTCCCGTAGCGCCAGGATCAGCGTGTCAAATTCGTACATGAGACATTCCGTGGACCTCAGTTGTACCGAACGTAATGAATTTCGCTACGAATATCGACGAGAGCTTCTTTTCAATAGCATTCAAACGAGCCTTTGTGTGCAGCTATGCCATCAAAATACCACTGTCGGCAACATCAAAATTGAGCGTGTTTCTAACCTGTCACAAGGTGTCTTCCTTTGGACTAGGGAGACACATCATCGAGTGGATCGCGTAACACGATGTCGTGGGTTGGGATCATGAGTAGATGATACCTGTGAGTCCTTGGATCCTACGAAAGTGATACCTAAACTTAACGCTACTGCGCGTTATCCTGGATATACATCCTGCACCACGCAATGTAGTTTAGTTGATTGCATATGTTTACTTCCCTGGTACGTTCCTCGTAGGGTGTGCACCTTTCTCCGCATCTCCCATGTGCCAGCTTCACCACAGGTGTACGAAATCTTTGAATGCGCCGCATGGAGACCAGAAGTCTTTCTCAAAATCAGCGTTGAACTGTACAACGTTAAAGAGAATGGAACTCATTCACTCATACCGTACTACACAAGAGAATTCGCGCACTTTAATTTTACGGTGATATCCACGCAGGTAATCGAATTTGGTCTTCACAAAAAGTATGCACAGGCATAAGCAAAACGCTCATCATTCCTCCCAACCACGTCTTTGCCGTGATGTGCCAGACCTATGATCAGGCGGTCTCGTATTTTTCCTCGTGTACCAACGCACGTTACAGCGACTGCGACGTTACAGGTGCTTCACCCAGTTGCCACTGCCCGTACAACACTTTCGCACAGGTTCGCCGCAACAGCGAATATGTATTACCTTTTTCGACGCCATACATCTCCGTATCAGACTTAGCTGGAAATTTGTTTGCAGAGTACAGTAAAGGGGAAACATCCATAGCTATTGTATCAAAAGAGAAAATTGGGACTGCGAACTTAAATGTCAACTCAATTTGTACGATAGGTACCAAGAATTTGTCAGGATGCTATAATTGTGAGCACGGCAGCTCAGTGGAGATTTCGTGTCAATCAAAATCTCCATTGAGATCAAATCCTGGGCAACTGTGACTTGTGCGCACAATACTTTCGCCATCAAGTGCACGCCGGAGACAATGACGACAAAGGTAAAGTTAGCCTTCAAAAATGCGGTGACAGACATTTACTGCCAAACTACAACGCTTAAAAGGGTACTTCACTACTCACACACACGGGAGAAAATGACATATTCTTCACAAGTGCACAGCGACAAATACCCCAAATTGACTGGCTAAACGGGTCAAATTTACAAGATCTTCCCCCTTTGTGGATAGTTTTCCTCAAGCATTAGAAACTAACGCTTTTAGTTACTATCGCTCTGGTTCTGATGACCGTACTCACTTATCCCTTCGGTCCAGCTATATTGTTAGCTCTCATAAAACCAGTGTAACCCATACTTCCTCCGCTGATGAGATCGATCGCAGGTACGATCCAGTCATCATTCTGGAGCATCGTCCGCTGGTTTGCACAAAAACGGCGATCATGAAGCCACAGCTGTGGCCATCCCATCTTTCTTACCAAACATCCTCTTTCAACAACTGTCATTTCCGTACATTCATGACCGACGAAATCAACGAAGAGATACGTCTCATGGAATTCGCACAGACTGCCAAACTGGACGCTATCGGTAACACTCTCCAAATTATTAGCAATCGCATTGACTCGTTGTATTAGCTGACTGCCGAAATGAAAACCGAACTCGCCTTTTTGATGGAGCGTACCGCTCCCAAATCATCTCGCATTTTCTGCACTATCACCGAAAACGTCGACGGCCATCACACCGGACGATGTCATCGCTATTCAGACCCGGTAAGCCGTGCGATGCGTGTGGCGGAGGTACGCCTTTGTAGCCCGTACCTTCCCGCCGAACACGGTCCCGCACTATGCACAGTTTCTTGCAGCATCTGCCGTGGGAGCCATAACACTGTTCTTTGTTCTGGTACCCCACTAAGGAAGCGCAAGAACCGATTCCATAGTTTTGCAGCCACCCACATTGATGTACTCAGCTTTCGTCTCATCTCTACTTATTGCTTGCTACGCCGACCGTCGTCTACTCCCTACTCCGTCGCTTATCACCTTCACCCCCTTTCTCTTATTCGTACTATTCTTCGGCTACGCTGGGTATTCTTCTGCACTTAATTTGTCGTCAGAATGTCGTCAGAACTGATCAATGTCGTGAGAATGTCGTCAGAATATTGCCAGTACTGATCATTGTCATCAGAATGTCGTCAGGATGCCTTCAGAACTGATCGATGTCATCAGAATATTGTCAGAACTGATGAAGCCGACATCTCAACTCTCGCTCAGCCAGCTCACCGTTATTCAGCTGGCCACTACACGCTGTTTTCGCAGTCCGATCGTTCTGGTCATCACGTCGTGTGCAGGTGCGAGTAGCCCAAGCGAAGTCATTCAGTACATCGGTAGAAGCAAGTGATACCTGATTCTGTGCTTTTTCTCATTGTATAACATATCATTTGGGTCGCGCCGGGCGCCCGCGCACTGTCGCGTCCACGTCCATGTGTTTATTTCGCATGGACGAGGACGCGACTGAAGGACCGCCCACCCCGGCAGACCATTGCTTGATTGTTCCGCTTGTAGTTTGTGAGCTTGTTATCGCTGAATCATAAACCGTTATTTAACTCGACTGAACACCACAGCTGAATTAACAGAAAGGTGCTGCACACCCATCCGGAGCTCCTCCCTTTCTAAAAGATAGGGAAGGAGCTCCGGAATGGGTGAACCAATTGGATGTTCAATTGTTACCCCATCCCAGCTTTCCGTTCGAGATAATCATCTCGCCCGCCCCGGAGCTCCTCCCCTAACTTTTAGAAGGGGAGGAATCCATCTCTGCGATCTCTATGCACTCTGCTGCCGGTGTCAGAGACGCAGAGCACAAAAGGGCGCTGGCATCCCCAACTACATTTTTACCTAATACGAATCACATGTAGCCCTGCGTTAATTCCTTGATATGCTAACACTGTTATGTGTACCCCTCCCCTTTTATCGCTGTACCGCACTGTTTTGAAGCATAAAAACTGAAGTCAGAATACAGTATTTAATAACAATTCGACGTGCAGCGCTTTTTTCACCTATTATAGCTCTTATTTAGGACGTTAGTGCTAGCCTTACGGCTGCAAAACAAAACAGCGCTAGTAGTTCCAAGGACTAGATGCTTGCGAATATAGGTGACCGCGACTTCTTCTAGTTGCGCTGAATCTGGGTGTGTGTCGTTTGGCGCGATGGGCGGAGTCGCGCTTCCCATTTGAGACGGTTCGCGGGGTGAACAACTCGTTCATTTATTTTATTTATTTTATTTTATTTACTATGCGCCTGAGGACGCGCTACAGTCCGGCAATAAAAGAACTAACGAGACTGCAAAGATGTTAGGTCTAGGATCAACAAAAAAAATAAACAGAAACCAACCAAAAAACAAAAAGAAAAAAACTGAACATGATTAAAAAGTATATTAAAACAATCCTTTCTCACATCAGCACATGGGCAAGTAATGTCCAAGCAGGACCACTAACCAAGGAATCACTGAGCTATCAATAACGAGAGGAGCGCGAGCAAGGAGATATCAAGATACGTCGGCGATGCCCAACAGACTCAAAATATTGGATTTTGCGACAGCCTTCTTGAATTGTGCTGAGTTGTCGAACACCAGAAGATGGGAAGGCAACGATTGCAGCCACTTCGTAGTTCGTATTATATAACTGTTAGCTCGTAGTTCCCGACATCTGTTGCCCATTTTGTGATTGAAAACATTGAAGGTGCCTCTTCGTCCACGAGATGGCCGGAATATCCAGAACTGGGAAGGCTTCAAACGCAATTCACTTTTCAGAAGCTTAAATGCTAAAACAAGATCAGCTTCAACACGCCGCTGAAACAGGCTCTTCAAGATCAGCACCCGAAGTCGAGTCTGGTAGTCTGGTAACGATCGAGGGTAATCGACACTTGGAAACGCTCGATAATACAAAATTCTAGTGAACGATTTCTGAACTTTTTCAATCTTCTGAATGTCCTTAACCAGGTAGGGGCTCCAGACGGGGTTACAGTACTCGACTATCGGAAGAACATACATCTTGTAGAGTCTGATCCAGACGGCGGTTTCGGAAGTATGGATATTCCTGAACTAAAGATGTACCAGTTTGAGTCCTTTAGTTGAAATTTCGTCGATATGACAGCTCCACTTCAGACCAGCTGATAAATTGACCCCAAGATCTTTGACTTTGAGAGATGGAGCAACAGGGTTTCCGTCAGGAAACCGCACATCAAGTCTCACAGCCCCTAGTGAGAAGAGATGGCATTTTCTGCGGTTGACATTCAATCCCCATCTAGAACACCAGTTACACATATTCTCGACGGCCTTGTTCAATAAGTTCCGAGCTTCGTCTTGGTCTTGTGCATGAAATGCTATGGAAACCTTCACATCGTCGGCATAGGCGGCAACATGAAGCCTACTATCTGCTTGGAGGCATGCGACATCGAGCAACCCTCTGTCTGTTCTCTCCAGCCGATGGAAGCGCGATCAATGACGCCGCTACTATTAGACGCCGAATCGCGGACCTGCCTGTATTCTGCCTACATACATTCATTTGGCGCTTTGCGTGATTTTTTATTTGGACAGTATCCATGGAGAAAGGGGACAGGAAGCCATAAAAAATTACGCAATAGCGCCAAATGGATGATGTATGTGGGCAGAATACAAGCAGGTCCGCAATTCGGCGTCTAATAGAAGCGGCGTCATTGATCGCGCTTCTATCAGCTGGAGAGAACAGACAGAGAGTTGCTCGATGTGAACGAGTTGTTCACCCCGCAAACCGCCTCAAATGGGCGGCGCGACCCGCCCATCGCGCCAAACGACCGCTTCCCGCTGAATCTCAATACTCGCAGCTGAATCTACACCCCGAAAAAACGCCGGGCGAGCTGTGCGCGACATTTGTCAACTTTTCGCGACAACTGTCTAACTCAAAATCAGGCAGTTCGTTGCGGGACCAATAGCAGCTATGTTCAAACGCCGATTATTACAACTTTCCTTTTATTCTTCTATTTTCTACCCTATTCTAATATCATTCTAATCTGATGACTGTTGTATTCTCTGCTGAACACTACTCTGCTGCCGTTCTACTGGATACCCCGCGCTAACCGAGGCTCAAGCCCTGTTCGCTTTTCATTTGTGTGTTTTTATTCTGCTGGTACTACGTTCTACTTGTTCTACTTATTATCCATTCAAACTCTGGTTTCTGTAACTCGTATTCTATATTTGACTATTTTGACTCGTCTACTTTGTGGTGACTTTGTAATTCATGCTGCTTGTAATTTTAATCCTGTTATTGTTCTAGGGGTGTAATAGTAGAATAGTACCAATTCATTCTGTGTATCATATAACCGTCTTCAGTTTGTTTCACTTGAATTCACTCCTAGTCACGCATTTATGCGGCAGCATAGGACTGAACTGTGGGAGGACTTATATGATTCTTCCCCTTTCCATTTTTGTGCTGCTTTAGAGGTGAATTCACAACTTTCCCGCTAATGTACACCATTCTGCCTCTCAACCAAGCAATGAGTAGTTCTCGCTGCATCTTCGCCACTTATATTCTTCAATTGCTTTCACGAACTCTTCTCTTGAAATATTGTATCCAGTAACTATTTACAATTACAACAGCGTCATTAAGTCTAAAAAATGCAAAAACTCAGCGATAATTCCTCATAATTCATTGACCCTTAATTGCATTACATTGAATCCCGTGTTCTTGTCCCACACTAAACATGGATACTATATATCTCCTTCATGCAACCTATACAGTTCCGATGTTGCACACCTCGTGCACACACATTGTGCGCCCAAACGCAGCACTGCGTGCACCCCACCCACGGGTTTCTCTGGCATCTGGTTCTTCTGGGGAGCTGTCACCATGTCTTTTGGGAGAACGGGATCTTCCTCGAAACGAATCCAGCAGAATGAATTTCCTTGGGATCCACTCTTATATCCTCCACGGTTTGCGTCTTCCTACTCATTTCCTATCGGATTCGAGCTCTCTGTATGTTATGTAGGGTAAAGTATCTATTTAACTTAACGTGAAAAGGAGTATTCCAAACAATTATCGATATCCAATGGAAACACGAAGGCGAAATGCGAAGCGGTAGCTCGCATCCAGCAAAGGCCCAGACCAATCGCTGTTAAAACTTTATAGTATGAAACGAAACTCACTGTAACTCAGAGTGCTACTAGCAATCCTATTTGAGCAAACTGCATCGCGAGGTACTTATTCACAGCGACAGTATGCCGAATAAGTTATAATCAGCTGTCGAAAGATTACATTAAAGTTTGATCACTAGCTCTCTCAAATTCTTCTAGAATTGAATAACCAAGGAAATAGATTGCAAACTCGAAGCATATGCAGCAGGTGCCATGAGAATGAAATTTTATCGTCGCTATATTCCATACTGTAGAATTAATAACGCCGTTGTAAATGTAAATGGTTACTGGATAAAATTTTCCAAGAGAAGAGTTCGTGAAAGCAATTGAAGAATATAAGTGGCGAAGATGCTGCGAAAACTACTCATTGCTTGGTTGAGAGGCAGAATGGTGGACATTA
>UZAF01016561.1:0-75870 GCA_900617895.1 Haemonchus placei
TGTTAACGAAGCCAATGAACTCAGAACGGTCAAAGTCAACAGAGGAACGTCAAAAACCTCTCAGATCCCGAGCTCTGTGAGGCGTTTTCTCAAGTCCGTTAGTTTGACGATCACGTTTAATCGCTGCCTTCCTGTCTTGAATTCCTGAGTTATGGTCTCTCTCTAATGGTCGCATTGGGATGGTTAGGAGTTCGTCTAAGACGGACCCTCTTGAAGGCATGCTCGCAATAAAAGTGGTCTCGGAGATATTTTATGGGTAGGAATGTATGGCATCCGAGAAGACCCCATGAGACATTGTAAAAAGATGGTTGAGCCAAAAAGCGTCCTCGATAGGGTGCAATTAGGATGGTGGATGCTTTGCAGCCACCAAAATCTCGTCCAAATGCCCCCTTCATCGTCATGACTTAGTCCAACTCCAAAAATAATTAGTTCAAGAACTCCTTAGAATTCCCGAACTCCGTTAATTCTCTCGCTATCTTGGTCACCGATGGATTAATCCGAACGAACCCTTCCGCTCACATCCCATGACATTCCCATAGCTTCTCCCGAAAAAGGTAGTAATACCATCACGGGCTCTACCTTGAAAAGATATGGGAACGTTCGTCCAAATGTCGTTGACAATGACGAGAGCTGTTCACAGATCGATAGCTATGTTTTGCATGTGCTCACTGTGAATGTGATGAGGGAGCTCTGAGAGTGTGTGTGTTTTTATCGCCCGAGGGCGGTCTTTCTGCCTACATCTACCGCCTCTTATCCCTCCATGCTCAACCCATACTCGGTCATAATCGCCCCACCCATGCAATTGCTATACTCAACATCGTTTGTCTCAACATTTCAATAGCATCGCAGTTCTATATCCGGCTACAAGTCGAATGAGGGAATGTCCATTCACTTCCAGAACACCGTATACCTCCGTTTGGGAACTGCTCGTTATCCAAGGGTATTTGTGAGGCTCGGACTCATCCTCTTCGTTCCAATTATCGCTCATTGTAATCGCTACCTTTAGCCGTTCCGAACGTCGGTAAAATTTCACGCTCGATTTAATCCCAGACACTTGTCTGTACTTAGAAATTTCTGGCTGACATCATGGGAAAGGTGGTTCTAAAGTAGTCTCACGGGAGAAAGAAAACGGCGTGTCCGATGATTAAAGCAATTTTCGAGATCTCCTTGCCTCCATGCTCGTTATTCATTAACGCGTCGGTGACGAGGGGGGCAAAAGCTCGACGACACGACGACGACGACGATGCTGCCATTGCCAATGCCTCAGACCTTTTCGCTTGTCATCTGCCTAATCAGCAGCAAAACATCCTAAGAAATCCCCCTGGATTTTCATGACATGTATTTGCTCATTCGTTCAGACACCTCATGTCAATTTCAATTTCAGACTGAACCAATGCCTCCGACGGTGGACGTCTCCACGGATCCATCACTACATAGCGTTGAAAGTGAGTTTTTCACCGAGAATTTTCCAATTTTCCATTATTTTCGTGCATTTTCACGCCCTTTCTCTTACATACTTCACTTAGTGTTCAGTTCAGTTCCAAGCTAGAGCCAGGCGGTCTAGCAGCGAGCCTTCTCGCTGTCACATTTCTCAGTAGTCCACCGCATATAATCAATGGTGACTAGCTGAGAGTGCTCTCGTTTTCAGCACGTCATCGGCCAAGTTTCCGTCCGCATAGTCGTCTACACTCTTCTAGGCAATTGTTCTGTTGTTTTGCTGCCGCATAAGTAATGTTCTGCATGACTTATTCGGCAAACTCGGCCAGCCAAAATACAACGGATGTTGCAGAGCTATGATGGAACTGCAAAACCGTTGCCGTGGTGGTTGGTTGCTGGGACATTGCCCTAAGTAAAGGGCTAGCTAAGGCTACAACGGCGTCTGCAGCTGGTATCATTACTAGTAATGAAGAGTGCAGATGCCGTAAAACGTCGACAATAGGATTTTCGGCTCCTCAGTGATTTCATTTGACCAGCTGCTTGACGAATATCGCGTTGCTCCCACAAACCTTCCCACCAGGCATAAGGGTCCAAGGGTCGGTACTGAGCAAGTTGAAGGGCTAAATGGCTCTGGAAAATTCTCCCATGGAGCCCACTGCTCAGGAATTCGAACGGAAAAGGGATAAAAGAGACTGCTGCAGGGCAGGCTCTGAATAGATTCTTATTCACACCAAGTTAGATCTTTTAGGTATTTCGGTTCGGTAGGCAGGCCACTATTAGGACTGGATTTGAAGGACCAAGTGGGTTGGGAGGTTTCTTCCACTGGGCTCATTTCTCTGGAATCTCAGAGAAAGAGGATCAGAATTGAAGAGTTCCCAGATTGTCATTTTAAAGAGATCCCCTTACGTTTTCCACGGATGAATTGATCAGTCGTATTTTTCCATCCCATTTCACCAACTCAGTCCTTACTTGTCAGTTGAAGTAGGCGGAGAGGGTCCTGATAGACATTTGGGTATTTGAGTTGTTACTGCCGGCTTGGGAGGGGGCCTGTGTGACTCGCAGCGCTTTTGCCTTACCCCGAATCCGTCCTACCCCGTGGTAGTTCGAGGGTAGAAGACTTGAGTAAAGAGAGGGCATGCAGCTAGAGTGGCATCCTCGTATTACAGAAGGATCACCCAACGGTCGACTCTGCCGGCTCTACTCAGGGAATAGGCTGATTAGTCGCTCTTTTCTTCATATTCTGCTTACTGCTTTCCTACTTACCAACTCCAGTAGGTAATGGTACTCGTGTCCATTCAGACTTCCTTCTCATTCATGGTCGTTTTTGTTTCTGTGCATTCAGCAGGTCCCAGTAAAAACATTCAATGTCTTCATAGAACGAGCCCACCCATTAGTCGTAGACAACTCTTTCCAAGATTGCCAGCTCTACTGCCAATCCACTATTCACAGACGACGTCATTATTGTTTTGGAAGGCTCAGACGGCGAATAGCGTTGAATGGGAACGTTCCCACTCCAACCTCTTCGTCGTTTTTGACAATATCGCTGGTCTAGGGAACAGCTCCACCGTTGGCATTAGGCAGGTACTTACCTGAGTTCAATATTGGCGCTTCGAAAAAGGCTGAGAACTTCGGCGCTACAGATCCCTCGCCTTCCCACTAACCATATCCGTCTTTTCGTGGAATTTCATTGAGATCTGACGGCTATACACGTGTTTTCTTTGCTTCACCCCACTACTCAATTTGAAGCCACTGTCTTTCGTCCCGGCACTTTATTCATCAAATGATGTCAGGCCTGTCAGACTTTTTACCATTGGTAACCCATAATCGTATCCTTCTAGCCCATTGGCCTTGGAATTGAAATGTCGTAGGTTGCCTGGACACGAGCTACCCTATTCTCGTTCAAAGGGATTCACAAATTATGTCTTTCACTAGTCAGCTTGGAATTTTCCTGCCGAACTCTGTGATGGACAAAATATTTGCTAATGCTGTTACGCAAGAAGTGTTCCAGCGAAACTCCTATCAGACTTCATAAATTACTTGGCTTGGCTCTGGATTGACGGCTTGGTAGGGTACCTGCCCGGAATAACAAAGAATAGGTGTGGATGAGTTATGGCATAAAGGAAATCCTCGCAATCGCTACAACCCACTCCCGGTGCAAAACCAATGTCCCCCCACTTGCCCTTTCGGCCAATATCTGTGTTATTAACAAATACCTTGAATTTCTCATAAAATTGGCGAATTATGGACAAAACTCCGGCCTCGGACGGGGCTCGATCCTGTCCCTGTGCTATCCGGGCACCGTGATGATCGAATTGAATCCATCACATGGCCCCCGAGTGATTTGAGGGAGTCTGCAATTTCGCGAATTAAAAGTTGTCCCTGATTATCTGGTCGGCTCTTCACCGCTATCACCTATGACCACACAGATACCACATAATTCCATCGGAATGGGTGACTTCGAGGGGCTTCGTTTTATACTCAACCGAGCAAGCCCATTTTACTGATTCCCATGAAGATTACTCCAGTCTCATGNGAGTGTCAGAATGAGAGCCAAGCAAAGTGTCAATTCTCTCCACTCGCCCGAACCTATTGAATCACCGATTTTCCTTCTGAGCTCTTACTTGAGGAAATCAATTCGTATACATATCGTTGCCTAATTCCATAACTTCATACATAGATGACTAGTTTGGAATTATATTCGACTACCCAATTAAAAATAAGTGTTGTATACCTGTTGCCCTGGTATTTTGCTAGATGTTTTCGTCCATGACACTATTTTTAGCTCATATCTCCCCTTTATCCCTACGTATCCAGCACCACAATTAGCTATTCGAACTGAACAAACAAAGCTTACCACATTCATTTGAGTTCGATTGCGTATAGCATACCAGTAGCGGCTCAATTTTCCTCAAACTTTGGATTATAGAATAATTATTAGTGGAGTTGGAAACAACTTTGTGCCGTGAGGGTCGTTAGGTTCGTTTTTGATTGCGTTTACATTTTTNCACCACAATTAGCTATTCGAACTGAACAAACAAAGCTTACCACATTCATTTGAGTTGGATTGCGAATAGTATACCAGAAACGCCTTAATTTTTTCTCAAATTTCGGATCATAATTCTCAAATGTGATTATTAGTGGAGTTGGAAAAAAACTTTGTGACGTGAGGGTCGTTAGGTTCGTTTTTGATTGCGTTTACATTTTTCCCTCCTGAAACGTTCAAATTTGTAGCTTACATTCATTTTCGATAACTGATTCACATGTTTTCTATTCGAAAGTGATAAGCTCGAAAATCCCACGTTCTTTCAGGTTCTCGTAAGAAAAGCTTTGAAACAAAAGCAATTGAAAGGACGGCGGCGATTGAAACTGGTCGGGAAACTCTCATAGAGATCGACAAGGTGATTCAGAACTATCTTCATTCAAGTAATTTATTTTTTACTGAAAAAATCTATTTGTGTTTTGGAAACTCAAGGGAGAATTCCTGTAGAATGATAGTCCGAAAATCTACAAGTGTGGTCAGAGAGACAAAAATCTTGGCCCACAGCCTAAATTTCGAGCCCAAGTCAGGAAAAAGCGTAGTCCCATGGTTAGATTGAGGTAGCAGTTGAAACAACTGGAAGTGGTCTATAAAAATTATACAAAATCATGTAGTAACTAGAGACGGATCTTCTAGCTTACGTTTTTATAGTGTACATGAGAAGAAGAAATTCTTGAATAAGAATTGTATAATTTGGGCGTTCATAATTGTAGTCATTCGGTTAGATTTCGCTTGAAACTTTCTTCGAATGTGGGAACGAACGATACTCGCACACCGTTGGAATATCTGGTATTTGGGAGACATATGGGTCTGATGCCGTGACCGGACAATATCCACATCCTACTCCGTAGACGGATTTAGTTCCCTCAACATAAGGTCAGTCACAGAGAGGCCTCGTCTGAACCCAATCTTCTCAAAAACAAATTATATATGGCCTGACCCCGGAAAGCTTTCCCTGTGCAACCATATGGACGCCATGAGCTACTCTGGGAAATCTTGAAGGTTCCTATTGTCCGCAGAACACTTATTGCGATTTGCTACCTTTTTTCCTTTTTTTTCTTCTTCTACTTGGATAATAGCCAAGATTCCTTAATCTATGTGCCGTGTAATGATAACAAACAATAAATAAATATTCGAGAGTGTCATTAAACTTCCTTGAAGGGGATAGAGAGGGGATTGAGACGCAAGAAAAACATATCTGGTGTATTACTCACATGTACATCATAATACTATAAGCTTAATCTGCATATATTAATCTTTTTTGATCCCTCGTTTTTGGAAGAGCCATCAGTACAGCTAAATGACTTCCTCTCTTTGACAGGATGGGACATATCCATGAAGTTGCTTGAACTATCCACATAGATTCATACTTCAATCTTAACATGATAAATTAGCCATAGAAGATATGTTGAGGCCATTTCCCCTTAAAATATTTAGTTTTAGGGGTAGGATCATAGGCACAGCAGTAGGGACCATTTTCCGCATTTTGGCTAAGAAACCGATGAGAGGAAAGATGTGTAGGACTATTCGGGAGGTGGTGTAGTGATAAGTGGCGCGCAATCTCACACGCACGGTCACAGGTTTGAGTACCGGATCGATATCCGCCTAGGACTACCAAGCTTCCATCCATCCGGGGTCGGTCAATTGGTTCAAGACCCGTCTGGGAGGGTAAAGAACACTGGCTTGAACATCTTCCGACCATCACAAGTCATTGTATCTACCACATACTCATTCAATACGCCACTATGATCCTGAATGGGATCGAATGAAAGGGCGCATCTCTCAGACGGGATTGGGTGAGGCCTAGAGACTTTATCCCCTTATCCTTTGACTTTTCGTGAATTTCTTATTTTAACTGCATTACATGCCCCCAGCACCCTTTTTTCGGGGTTGCGGAGGTATAGAAGCGGGAATGGAGGAGGATAGAATGGAAAGATTAGTCTCAGAGGTCCCATACCTCAACCGGAGCTGGCATAAGAGCGCTGTCGGACTTTTGTCGTGAATTTTTTATTTTCAAAAATATTCCGAGAGCTCAACTCATAGAACGATTCCCAAATATCAAAGCTCAGACAATCCCTGGGACGATTGAGGAGATTGCCCGAACGACTAGGATGTTTCTCTTGCATCTAGTGATGTAGGTGAGCGATTAAGGGTATGCCCCAACTGGGTGATTCATGCTCCTCGAGTCCGTATTGATCCAGATTACGTGACGGTATGAGAGATGTGCTTGCATTTTACAGAGCTCTTGAATAATCCATAATTCTCCATGGGTATCCTCTCGTCCAACTGTTCCCAGTATCTGCTTTGTTTTCGTTGGTGCAGGAAAATGAGGCGAAACTAATCAACCATGAATGCATCCCTGACATGCTTGCATAGAAGCATACTCATCGTGTTTTTTTCGTTTCAGGATGGCAAAGGCCTTGGTCTGTCGATTGTCGGTGGATCGGATACGGTATTGGGTACGGTGGTGATCCATGAAGTCTATCCAGATGGTGCTGCTGCACATGATGGACGACTGAAGCCTGGAGATCAAGTGCTAGAGGTTTGTGGCTGTTCAATTTCAATTATCACTGCTATTGCTAATAAGAAGTAAAAACATGGCTAAGGTGGCGTAGTGTTAAGCGGCGCACTATTAAGCATATGGTTCGGGGATCGAATCCCAGAACGATACCGTCCAGATCAACCAACTCTTCCATCCGAACAGAGTCGGTTATTTGGTAACAGGCTCGTCTGGGAGGATGAAAGCAATGATCTGCACATTCGATGGCCGCCGCAACTCATTGTATGGGCCATCTACGCATTCAAACGCTACCAGGTTACGAGCGGAAGTTGAACGGAGCGCATCCCATAACAAGATCGATCAATGCCAAAAGTTTCGTGATTTATTTGCTGAGAGAACTTGCAAATCACTACCTCTTGAAGGCTGAAAGAGTTCCAAAAACCGTCAGGTAGAGTCGGAGGAAAGTGTAAATTTATGAGAATCCCAAATTAGGCCTTATCTTACCACGCTGAACCTAGATAACTATGCCTTCCAGAAAGCAAATTTGATCCCAATTTAATTACATTTTCCCTATCTCATTTTCAAATGATTTCTTCGTAAGGTCTAGACATTCCCGAACATAGCTGAGAACCGATGGCGTCAACTGACGTCGTTGGGAATGTGTGAAAGCAAAGAGAAGAAGTGGCGATTAGCTGAAACTTCGGAAAAAGCCTGAAAATATGATATCACCGATGACGATAGCTTACTCCTTTCATAAAGAAGAAGTATAATCGAGCGTGACTAACCCTTCATCAAATCTTTGACTTTTTTAAGTTCATGGCGCGTGAAACTCAATTCCTTTCATGACTGCCCAATTTCTCTCCATAGATACGTTCTGAACGGAATTTGTGTGATATTTGACGTTTGACGTGATACGGTAAGTGCTAATTGGTATGAGAGTAATGGAGAATGCAGAAAGTAATGCTAGAAAGCTGTAAATTGAGATGAAATTATTGCAAAAACCCTAATGTCTGATCTCGGTCCTTGATATCTAATCAGGTTCTTATAACCTTTACCGTAGCCTGCCATACTCATATCGTACCGCCAAATTTAGAAGGAGGAAGTATGTCTTCTAGCAATTTTGGGATGGACTTAGGATACCGGTATGAAAGAATAAAAGTACAGGCTTGGACATCGGATAGCTACCACAAGCCATTGTATAGGCCACATAAGCACTCAAAACCCCCCACGAATCCGCATTCTAATTGCACTCGGAGTCGTAGGGGGTTTTCAGTACGTATGGGGCCTATACAATGACTTGCGATGGCTTGCCGATGTCCAAGTCAGTGCTTTTATCCTTCCATGAGGGTATCCTACTGTTTCGCCGGCCCCGGATAGGTGGGAGACCTGGTTCACCTGGGCTGGTATCGGTCCAGGATTCGATGCCCGGGACGTGAATGGGTGTAAGCACATCACTTACACTGTAGTACCGATTTCTTTATTATCCCCTGCGCCACAACTCGTTTCCATACTTTGTATTTGAAAAAATGTTTGAAAGGTACACCATCTGAAATGGATGATGCCTCTGGCAGGCGTTTGCCCTTGAGACTGTTATGTTGGACGGAGAGGCTGTAAACCGAGCAGAGGAGATTCAGTTGTAATGGAGAGAAGAGCCAGGCGCTCAGTTCACCTACCGGTACTCAGCTTTACCTGAAGAAACCCTTCGTGATTGATAGTTTCGTAAATTTTTCGTGGGTGGGGATCTATGGTCTCTGAGGAGGTCCTATAGGGCACTATCGGTTTGAAAGCAGCCCGAATATGGCCCGATATAGGCTCAAAAACAGACTAATTCTCCACGCCGCTCGATCCTCTCAAAAAAGATGCGTCGAATGGCTTTGTAAAATTTGATTCCATTCAAAACTTTTTACTTTGTACTTAATATCTCCTATTGATAACACTGCACTTTTGACTTGTTATATCCTCTTTGTTCTCAGTAAATCGTTTCGTTGCTCGATTAAGGAATTTGCTCTCTGTGGACTGAAAGCTAACTAGAGGCCTTTAAATGCTTGGCGGATTACGGTACGCGTGATAAAAATGTCCCTCAGTACGTATTTGCACAAAATAGGATGTGTCCATTCAAATAATCGTATTTCCTTTGCTAATCCTTGATGACATCGTTCCTTAGCCCTCGGTGAAATATTACGTACGGGCATGTCAATCCGGAGATTAGCTGTCTGTCAGGGCACAAATGTTGACAACCACTAATCCCATTGCTCTCAAGTTCAATTATCGTAATTTCCCTGATTTTCAGGTGAATAATGTCTCGTTGCGGGGAGTCACTCACGATCAAGCCATCTCATCCCTTCGCCGAACTCCTCCAAAGGTTAGCACACTTCTCTTCTCATTAGCAGAAATTCCTGTTGACGCTAGAAGGGATATAGTGTGTGAACGAGAGACCCAGAATATCAGACAACAGTCGCTTGTCGCCTAGTATAACTGCAGCCTTAATAGGTCGCCTGAAAGTTCGACTTTTCAGGTTCGACTTCTTATCTATCGAGATGTGAACCTTCAGCTGAGCCTCCTCGATCCCACCCAAATCTATAACATGTTCGAAGTGGAACTGGTAAAGAAACCTGGAAGGGGCCTTGGATTGAGTATAGGTGATCATTATTTTTATATTAACTTTATCTTAAACATTACAGATGTATATTAAACTGGAGATTTTCTCCTTGATCGGCCAGTCAGTTGACACCGCACGCCAAAAACATCCTCATGACATACATAGACAGCCAGACGAAGTTCAAAGATTCATTTAGCAAAAAATTCAAAAGCTTTTGGATAACGTGAGGAGAGAGGATGACACCCTATATTAGCAGGATACATCAGACGGTTAATAAAGCTGTTTTGTGAACAAATCTTTGGTAGTGAATTCCTCTTCCAAGCCTGAATGGTAGCACTCNGGGGGGGGGGGGGGGGGGTATCAAACCGGATTCCATCCCCTACACTATTCGTGGGGAAGTGGCGCTTTTGTGCACTAGTTCACTCACTGCAGTAGTTTGTTAAGCAGCGACTTTCAACAAAAACCTGAGAGCAACCATCGTTGGGAAGCATTTTTAACACTTGCTATTTCAGTCGGCCGCAAAAATGAGCCTGGTGTCTACGTGAGCGAAGTGGTAAAAGGTGGCGCAGCCGAAGCTGACAACCGATTGATGACTGGCGATCAGGTAGCGTTTAATAACCACCTCTCCTACATTGTATTACAAGTTTCATTGATTAACAACATAGCTAACACCCTATATTCATTTAATTTGTGATATAATTTACATGATTTTATGGTTTTATCAGATTCTCGCTGTCAATGGTCAAGATGTGGCGAATTCAATGCAAGAAGATGTGGCCGCTATGCTGAAAACATGTGTTGGACGAGTTTGCTTGAAGGTTGTCAATTTTTATCGAGGATAGGAAAAATACTCGTCCGCTTTTCTGCTTCTATGAGTTAGTGTCTGCGAGGTTTCCCGGAGCCTGTGAATTCTGTATGAGCCTTAAAAACAAATTATACCCCTCAAGAAGGCTACAGAAGCTTTTTTCAACAATTAATCTTGCAATCGTTATAAGGAAAAGTTCATGATGNTTTTTTTTGAAGTTTTTGGCCATTACGATTCTATGGATATCCACTGAGGTCCGAACGTGCTACTTCCCCAATCTTTTGAGTTCGAGGTTTCTTATGCAGTAGTACCCAAAACGCAATGCACAACTGATCTAGGCTTAGAAACACTCTTGAGTTATTTGATTTACTGAATGGTTTTAATTCAAATCGAAGGTAGAAAGGGGAAAAGCCTAGATCTTTAAAAGCTCTTCTTGAAATCAATGGGCCTTGACTGCACGGGATTAAGGGTACAGTTCACGATAGAAATGATTGCTGAGCATTCTCCCCAGGATAAACACGTGAACCCTAAGGTTAGCACAAGGGAGGTGGTCGGGTCAAAAAAAGGCCCAGCTAGGGCGTAATGAGGAACCCAAAACCGGCTTGGTCGACGTACACACCCGAAGGCAGACGAGTTATAACGGTCGTTGCAGTAAATATCCAAAAATCTCACAAGCGCAAAACTCGGACCATGGACGGGACTCGAATAGTTACTTGTGCTTTATGGGCAGCGTGCTCTTTGACCCCTTACTCTTTTTACTGATATTTGTGTCTCAAATGAGAGCAGAAAGCGCTATCAAAGTCACTGGACTTTTCGGCGCAAAGTAGTTCTTCCTACGGAAATCACTTTTGGGGTTCGGTCTCTTAAGTGGTATAGACGTTGCAGCGATGAGTAGGGGGCGCAAGAGACATTGAGGGAGTCAAATTAGATAATGGAAGACAACCAAGAATCAGATATAAGCATGTAGTTTGTGGGGATAAAAGGGTCCCTGTATAGGTATGAAAAGGTTTCATGAGGATAAAAGAGTTTCGATGCATATAAATAAATAAAGATAACTATAAATAAATAATAATATAATATAATGATAAATAAATAAATGTAAAGGTTTTGCTGTGCTCGAAAAGTTACCTAGCAGATTACCCACTCATCAGTTAAGCTGCATAGGAATTCACAAGTTCGCAGCAAAAGCGCAGATCTGGGTATCCAACAGCCTCCCCCCACCATGTCATCGTTCGGGTGAATTATGGCTTCATATAACGCTGTGTTTTTAATCAAAACGAGCTCGCGAGTTTTCCAGAATGAAACGGGATTGGTCGAAAAAATTCGTATCCCATTGTAACCACTCAAAATGACCTTGATTCAGGTAGGACGGTGGAAAATCACGGAAACGGCGAATCGTGTGCATGCGGAAGCCCTTTCTCGATCCCAGACAACCCCACGGGTACGTGCTTGTTTTTTATTGGCTTCACTATTATGCTGGCAAATTTCAGTTACACATATTTAGGCAGATGAGTCGCGACCGTCAGGGTCTACTGAAAAACGCGATGTGCCAGCACCAGCTCCGCCTCTTCGACCCATCATCACCCACACTTCTCCGGAAGGAGAAGCTGTGGCTGAAGCAGATGTACATCTATCGCCTGTTACTGAAGAGCCAAGCAGCGGTACTGATCAGGTGAGTGAAGACGGGAGCCACTTGATTGGGTGTTTTTTCAACGAACGGGTTTCAGCGAAGTCTTCAAGACGAAGAACGTGGTGTAGTGCAAGGAATGGAACTGTTAAGTGATTTGAAAGAAGAAGGAAGTGACACCTTACTACTGGAGTTAAAAAAGGTACGACCGTCATACTACGAAAAACAGTACTCTAGAGAAACAGCAACATAAAAAGAGGCTCTTTTTCGCCATAGAGATTTACTTCTAGTGGTTCTTTGAAATCTCAAGTTGAAGTTTATGAAAATCAGCCTAGTTTCCATAAATGAGTGATGAACCTGAATACTGCGTAAAAAGTTAAATTCTGACTTATCTTGTTCGGAGAGGTTGGACAAGGACCTGCAGGGTCTTGGTAGTGTAGCGGTTAACCACAGTCTCCAGCTTCACAAACGAAGGTTCGAGTCCTATGTGGTACCAAGCGCCCAAATCTTGGCCTGATATGGGGGAATAGGGTCTGTACTCCGGTCGAGCAAATATAAGGAGAATCTCGCGATCCAGTTCCTTAAATCCAATCTACGTTGGCTTCCTAAAATGCACAGAATTTTTACTGAGAAAAAGAGATCTTAAGCGAGTCTGAACCCACGAAAAGATTGAATCCTCTTCATACTAGGTACTCATCAGACAGGAATTTTACTAGTGAATGAATTACTCGTAGTTCTAACTATTAATCTCTTTACTACTTTCCCAAATGGTCATTTTCGGAGCTAAAACACTCAACACTCAAAATTCCCTAAATCTTTACCCTGTGAGTTCTGCACGGTGAGAAATGATCCCTCAACCCGTTCTATGTAGGATAGATTACGGGTTTTGCAGTTCCAAGACATCGGATACGAATTTATTCTCAACGAGATAATCCTACAAAAACCTTGTTCACACATTTCGTCACATTGTATTTGTAATGATGTAAAAGTGTATCGGTGGCAGTTGGAAACCAGATTGGTGATGTCTTAGTTGCTATTCCAAAAGTAGCGATCTTTCAAAACGAGGAACTCCCTAGAAAAGCAGAAGTTTGATAAAATATTACGTCAAACTAATTTTTTGAATTCAAAACGTTTCCACTCTTAACATTCGGTATTTATCTCGGAAACATTCTCCATTACAGATTCCCGATCAACAGCTTGGAATGGGCATCGGAAAGCGGTCCCGTGGAATTCTTGTTACCTCTTTACAACCTGGTTCAGCAGCCGCTGAGAAGTTGAAAGTTGGCGATCGGATATTGGCCGTGAACGCTTTACCCGTCACCGATCAGGTTTGTTCGTTTTGGGCCACCCCTTATAACGCCATTTGCCCCATCAAGATGTACCTCTTACCAACTAACTTTTCATAGAGTCCCTAGGTGGGAGGTTTGTAGGCAGGGCAAAAGGCCTACCTGTACTGATCAAAGTTGATCCCTTTAGATTGCAACACGCGATCGCTAATTTATGGGTTACTACTGGGAGTGTCAAGAGTAATACAACACTCATCGATTCCATGGATTTCACTGGGGTCTTAACCGTTCTATAATGCGCTAGGCGGGACAACTAGCTAGGACAACAGCGTCGGAACTCTTGCGACACACTCGTTGTCCATGTAACGCGTTCCAAATGTGGTCTTTCTACTTAGGGGTTTTCTAGCACCCAAAACAGCACTCACGCTATACAACTGGTATCAAACGAGTGCCGGAACTTCTCCACGAATTCCCACGAGAAGCGACAAAGGTCACGCGACGGCTACCCTATCCCTGCACTGGGAATTTATACCTTTCCCTTTAAATCGGGTGCGGCGAACGCGACGCTTCGGGGAGAAGGTCCCGGACAGAATCATCAGAAACAAACAGATGGAAGAGGTGTTGGTGCTTTTTTATTCCTACGGTAGCGACATGAGGTACACCAGCTCTTCTTTCACCCATCTGGAGCTGTTTTCACAGAAGCAAAACACGTTTCATTTCAGCTCTCTGCGGTGACGTTCGTAAAAGCAAGTGGTCCTCGGCTGTTCCTACAAATCGCTCGACCACGAACTGCTCCTCAATAGCAGCAGCAGCAGAAGAGCAGCAATCAATCAAACTAATCAATCGTTCAGCACCGAAAACACTGTGATACGGGACCATATTATGGCAATGAGCTCGACAGGGTTATAGTAATCGCGTGGGAATTCCCCTGTTGGCCTAATAGTTTTCATTCGTTTAGAAATGTTTGTATTCAAATATAAATTTAGCAGTAAATCGTTTAGAATGCTACATTTGTGACTACTGTATGAAACTCGATTCAGAATCGACGAGCTTTTTCATTTCCATTCATCCATTCATCGGTTTTTTGTCTCATTTTTGACTTTTTGTTAGGGAACTCTTATCAATTCACACAAAGCTCTGCCATAATGTCTTTTCAAGCCCATTTCATTATTTGTTGTTGTGTTTTGTATTACTAATATGTGCATACTCACATTTATGGTTAATATTTTTGTCGATATCTGAAGAGAGTAAATATCTATGTCAAAATTGAAGGTGCAAAATATTTATTGACTTGTTTATTTGTCTGTTCGTCTGCATTCAAACACATATTCTTACATTCAAGAGGAAATATTACAGTACTGCCAGTAGAAGAGCTAACAAAAACTTTCCAAAGCTAAACCATGGTCAAGTACCTTCTAGAAAACCAAAGTCTCCGTCTTCCCCCAGGGGCCATTCGGGCACAGCCCAGGGTCCGCTTTCCGTTTTCCGATGCTGTTGGATGACTTCACTTCCTTCCATCTGCTGCATCGTCTGCCGTTACCTTGGCTTTGTAGAAGTCCTTCTCAATTAAATCTCTCCATCTTTTTCCATAAACTTGAAGACAACAAAAAAGCGATAGTTCACACTAGAAAAGCAGTGAAGGGTATGTAGAAGTAATGTTTTTTGAAGTTCGAAGAGACAACTCTCAAAAATAAAGGGAAGTCTTCGTGGGGACATAGGGCTCAACAGGTATCGTCACTTTTGTCGTATCAGAAGGCCTTGAAGGGATAGAGAGCTTGCTCGAGCCGAATGAGACCTCGCAAACATCCCATGAAGTGAGACTGCCTTTTTCACCACCCATTTCTCGACCAAGAATGCTGCGGATTGGAACTTTCCCTGTATCGCTTGTTCCTCTCATTGCGTATAGGCGTTAACACTGTCATATGGCAGATTCATTCATATCCAAATAAATTTTTTCTATCCTCTAATCCACAAGGATCCCAGTTTACAGGGACCACCAATTTTAGACTTTTTGTGTATCAGATGAATGGTCCTTTGGGGTTACTAATTTCTTCCAAGGTGTAGGTTTTCTAACAGAACATTGGAATTTGGATATCATTCTTTGCTTCTGATATCGTAATTCACGAAAGATTGGTGTGGTGTTAAGTGAACGGTAACGAACAGTATCCATTGTCTTTTCCCATGACCACCTTATCGCAGTTTACATTTGCCTGCTCCCTCCAACTCAATGATTCCTAATGATACAAACAGCATGAGATACGGAGCTGGCAACGAACAGTAGTCGGTGGTCGAGCACTGTTTTCTGCGCGTTCCTCGTGAAGTAGGCTGCTGGTTCGGTTCAGACGAGTGCATGCTTCTACATTGCCAGAGATGTTGGGTGACACCATCTGCCTGCACATGGACGTGGAATGCCTAGAGCGGTCGCCGCTTATATGGGGCGGAACCCTTCCGGAGAAAGAGTCAGCCAAGGGAGATATTACTTCTAAATTTGGCCCGCTGGTCCACTTCTACGTAACGCTGCTCGGAAATTGGCATCGAAAATTTTCACTAAAATGAGTTTGATGGCTAGTTGAACGCCTAGCGATGCAGTATGTAAAGAAGGCTTCCGAAACAATCAGTGCTGTGGTCCGATGTGGTCTAGTGGTTAGGATTTGCGGCTCTCACCCGCAAGGCCCGGGTTCGATCACCGGCATCGGAAGACCTTTTGCGTTTACTGAATCATTTTACATCAGAAATGCCCCGTTCGTACTACGCGTTCTGTCTCTATTTGCTAGATACAACCTATGTAGCAATCGACTGATTCAGCCTTTACTTGTGCAATGTTTGGCGGAACTACTGGAAGCCGTAGGCAACTTACAGATTCTCGATTCTTCCAAACGGGATGGCAACGTTTTCACATCTTCTATTCATCTTCACAGGCGTGCTTCACCATGAACTCGATCGTGGACCGATCTACTTGGGGACTGGACTCACAATCAGTGATCGGTGCCGTTCAACAACTGCCTGCAATTTACCATTGCCTGCTCTCTCCGAATCAGTGAATTTTGCAAGTTCAACCCGGATGACTTACGCTGCTGGAGGTCCGAAGGGCCGGCGGGCGATTAGGCTCAGCAGGGCCGAGCCCACAATCCCTCCATTGGAGGGTTGTGGGCTCGGTCCTGCTGAGCCGAATCGCCCGCCGGCCCATCGGACAGCTCGGGGAAGCCGGAGTAGGCTTCAACCGCCATGAAACCGGTTTTCAGGCTGGAGTGCCGAGGAACAAGCGGAAGCAACGTGGCCTCACGGTGTAGTGGATAAGAGTCCGGACTCATTTCTGGGAAGTGGTGGGTTCGGATTCGGCGGCGTTACACAGCAAGCTTTGTGCTTGAGTACGAGAGCGCTCTCAGGCTAGGGCATATCTGCAAAAAAGGTTAACAAAATTTTCATAATAAGTAGATCTTAATCGAGCGTGGTCAAATTTTGCAAAAAGAATGTTCAAGCAGATGGCTAAAATTTTAAGTTTTGAGAGGACTTTCAGTTGCGAGCTCAAGAGGTATATACAATATAAAAAGCATATCTTTCCAAGCTACAACTTTCTCGGGAGTTATAGAGGTTGAAGCTTGGGGGCTTCGAGCTAGTTCTGCTGCCATTGATAAAATTAATGGTCAATGAAAACTTTCAAGAACAACAGACAGCAGTCATTTTTTGAAAATATTTTTTTTCTTCTACATAGCTGTTATTCACTTATCAGTACCAGAAAGCACCTCCTGCTCCTCGAACTATCTGCACTCATTTTGACTTGATGTTTTGTTAACTGCTGTTTTAACGCCGCAGTGCGCGAAGCGAAAGTCTCACAAGGTTGGCGATTTGTGGGCAAAACTCCAGTCTCGGACGGGACTCGATCGCGCTATCAGGGGAGATCTGAATTTTCAGCGGAAGGATACGGCAGTCACTGCGGAACCACTGCCGCTGGTCGGCGCTACACCACAAACTTTGGGCTTGAGTCTACGCATGATCCAACAATGCTCGATTCCTTGGTTAATACTGTAATCCATTACTGCATTCCCTCTACCTTCAGACTGTTCTCTGCCCTCTCTTGTTCAAGGATAATCACCAGCGGAACAATTTGAAATATGTCGCAAACACCGTCGCGGTAACGGGACCAACTTACCGTTAGGTTGCACATCAACTCAGAAAGTTGGTCACCAGTAGAGGAATATGTACTACCTACTCGAAGAAAGCAGAACTCACTGGAACTGCGAAGCACCACGAAAATTGAGGTTGTAGTCCTTTCGAGTTCCGCGTATTGTGCGAGAAAATTGGCTTACTTATTGTTAGATTGAGTGGGACCTGCAAACTACTAATCTTCGTCTTTGAAGCCTCAAGGAATCTTTTGACAACAAACACTATACATATACATATGGAGGAGTTTCAAGACTGAAGCGTTATGATTGGCTAAGGAGATTGGTAAAGGGAAATGCTCAAGCTAAAATAGCTGATCTAAGGAATTCGCTACGTTCCGCAGCTCACTTGATACAAAGTTTGTTAACATATTTTGCAGACATAGCATAGCTTGAATGCACTCTCGTGCTTAGGCTCAAGCACAAAACTTCATTATGCTTCGCCGCGAACCCGAACCCGTCACTTCTCGATCGTGAGTCCGAACTCTTACCCGCTACACCACCACACCACATTGGATACGCTGGGCCGTCCGTTATACCACCTTGTGAATCAGTTCCATGACAGGCTGAAGCCCATCTCGGCTTCCCGCGCTGTCCGATGGAGGGTTGTGGGCTCGGTCCTGCTGAGCCTAATCGCCCGCCGGCCCATCGGACCTTTAGCAGCGTATATCATCTTGGTAGAACTTGCAAAATTCAATGATTTGGAGAGAGCAGGCATAGGTAAATTACTAGCGGTTATTGAACAGATCCAGTCATTGAGACTAGTCCCCAAGTAGATCGGTCCATGATCGTGTTCATGGTGAAACACGCATGTGAAGATAAAGAGGAAATATGAAAACGTTGCCATCCCGCTTGGAAGAATCCAGAACCTTTAGAAGGGTCATTCATCATGGAAGCATTTCTGATGTAAAATTATTCAATAGGTCCACAATATGAAGACAACGCAAAAGCATTTTAGATGCCGGGAACCGAACCCGGGTCTTGCTGGTGAGAGCCCCAAGTATTAACCACTAGGCCGTTGCACTGTTCGCTTCAGAAGCCTTCTTTACACATTACATCGCTGGCATTCAACTAGCCATCAGACCTTTGCCAATGAAAAATTTTCGATGGCAGATTCTTGCAGCGTTACGTGGAGGCGGATCAGGAGGCCAAAGGTAGAAGTAAGATTTTCCCTGTTTGACTCTTTCTTCGGCACAGTTCCTCTTCACATAACTGGCGACTGCTCCAGTAACCTCCACGTCCAGGTGCCGCAGCATGTGTTACCCGGCACCCACGGTAATGTAGAAGCATGCACTCGTCTAAACCGAACCAGCAGCCCACTTTACGACGAACGTGCGGCAGATTCGACTCGACCACCGTTTATTGTACGTTGCCAGCTCCGTATCTCGTGCTGTTTGTATCAGTAGAAATAATAGAGTTGGAGGGAGCAGGCAAATGTAAACTGCGATAAGGTGGTCATGGGGAAGACAGTGGATACTGCTCTTTACCGTTCACTGAACACCACACCAATCTATCGTGAATTATGATATCAGAAGCAAAGAATAAGGTCCAAATCTTAATGTTCTGTTGGAAAGCATACACTTTTGAGTAATCATACCCCAGGGGACCATTCATCTAATACACAAAAAGTCTAAGATTGGTGGTCCTTGTAATCTTGGATCCTTGTGGATCAGAGGTTGGAAAAGGTTGATTTTTATATAAATGAATCTGCCATATGCCAGCAGTATCGCCCATACGCAATGAGAGAAACAAGCAATACAGGAAAGATTCCGATTCCGCAGCATTCTGGGACGAGAAATGGGTGGCGAAAAAAGGCAGTCTACCTCCATGGGATGGTTCCGGGTTTGATCTCATCCAGCCCGAGCAAGCGCTCTGTCCCTTCAAGGCGTTCTGATACGATAAAACTGACGATACCTGCTGAACTCTATGTGTCAGCAAAGGCTTCCCTTTATTTTTGAGAATTGCCTCTTCAAACCTCAAAAACTATTACTTCTACTTACTCTTCTCAGCTTTTCTAAAGTGAACTTCCGCTTTTTGGCTGTCTTAGGTTTTTGAAATAAGATGGGCAGACGTAATTGAAAAGGACTTCTACGATGCCAAGGTAACGGCAAACAATGCCGCAGATTTAAGGAAGTGGTCCGTGCGACTGTGCAGGATTGACATTAGAGCACAGTCCTCGATAGTTTCGGATTATTTTAGATAATTTTTACATTTTAGATCCCTGAAAGTATAACAGAAAATGTTGATTATAAGGCATTCACGTAGTTACGGCCCTACTTGGCACGGCTCAGCCTGATATCCCCCATCTACTCCCTCGTTTCGATATGAATTGGTTCTCTATTCTTCTCACCACAATCTGTATCGTAACAAGTGCTGGTCGTACTTCGATCATTGGAGGAAAGCTGAGGGAGGAAGAGGAGAATGAAGAGAATGGAAAGGAAGGAGCACTGGGAAGATTTGATCTGGAACTCTTTTGAGGCTTCTGTCCAGCTACAGCTACATTTTGGAACTGGACTCTCCACCTTCCCGGGTTGTTTTAGGAGAATTGCAGAGCATTCGTTCCCCATCCCTACCCGCAACCTATCTCATGCTGTTCCATTAATACTAACAATATTTAGGTGTAGAAGACAAAGAAATGACAGGAGGGAACAGCGCTGTAATGAGATCCACACTGGTCCGGAGAGTCGGGAATGAACTAAATGAATGTAAAAACACGGTGAATGAATTCTCCTCATTCAAACAGGACCCGAAAAAGGGTTAACCAAGAAGGGATTTTGAGGATATTTCTTCCCTCTCCTTGAAAATGAAGACAATGACTGCTCAGCCTTTGTCGGACTTGCAGCTCCGCTCCCTCCCTTTTCCCTTCCCTCCATTGCTTGTCGAATGATATTTTGAAGACTCCCCGGCATACATTTGACCTCAAATATAATTTACGAATAGCCAATTTGCTCTCTTGTTGATTTATTGAATAAATAATCTTTTGACATATTCACCAATTTCCACCGCTTCCCTGTGAGCAGCACCAATTTCCTCCAATTCCCGGATTTCTCCTCAAAATGTCCTCCTTCCAATGTTCTGGATAAGCTTCGCGAGTTGTCTTTTGGTACAACTTCTAGAGGATGGGAGTTCTGCAACGTTGCAGAATCGCTAGCTCGTCAGGAGCTCTTGAGTACCAAAAGGCCCCTACCAACTTCCTGAGAAGCCAGCGTTTATCATTACTATGTATTACGAGGTTACCCTACATAACATCACGGATTCTGCAAGAAATCACCAGTCTCCGAAATCTTCCTCTCGATTTATTCGATGAATGTGTCGCATTCCATGCTGGTGGCACCGAAAAATCTCTTGGCTGTAAGGGGCAAAGAAAACCAGCGAAGGCGGTGCCGATCAAGGAAGATCAAAAGGGAGTAGGACGGGCTGAGCCTACTTGGAAGCATCTGTCTGAGCAGGCGGCGGTCACTGTTGGACGAGAAATATTAGCTGCTTCCTAAGACTGTAACAGTAACGTACAATAATCTAGTAATAAGGTAGGGCATACCCATTTGATGATTGGGATTTTGGTCTGATTACCCGATTTATTTCGGATTTCACATAGGCTTATTCAACGGAGCCGACACCCTGTGTAGGTAGCAGTAGGGGATTAGAAATATTAGGTAGTCAACACCTACCAACAGCATGGGATGGGACTTGCGCCCAGTTCCAGTGAAATCTATAACCATTCATCGATCTAACCAGTTCAACTCTTCAATGGGGCGATATATAGTTCCGATCTCCCAACATGCTTCCTACCTTCCAAGCGTGACATCACTATCTTGGAAATAGTTTATGGCTGTGGTGAATTATTACAACCAAGCGGTCCATCCCTTTGAGATCATCTCCAGTTCCAGTCCAATATGGCATCAAATGCGTTCACATCCCGAAGCTGGATTAATAAACATGAAGAGCTTCCTATTAGCCTCAAAACGTCTACCGCACCCGCTCAGTACTGGAAAAACGCTCTCCTGCAGACTTCTCAGTAACGATTAGCCCTTTGTAGGTGGTTGCAAAATCATTATTATACATAAAGGCCTCATATAGGAGTAGTAGGGCATTTTCACATCTGGAACCTATTGTTTACTCACCAATAGTCAATTTTCCACACAATTCATGCAGCTCATGTTGGTATATGATAAACACACGAATAAACTAAAAAGTCAAAGGTAAACAAATAAATATAATAAATTTGGATTTACAGAACAACAGTGACTGATTGTCCACTCTTTTATCAGTCCGATTCTTGAACCATATTTTTTTCTGACCAGTAAAAGAGCAGATTGACTAGGTAAACGCTATGCCGACTTGGAGGAGAGTCCTCTGGATACGCCGCGCAGTCATCTTTCATTCAGAATCTTGGTGGCGTCGTTTATGTGTATGTCGCCTGTAAAATGACTTGCTGTGGACAGCCCACAGGAAAGTCAGTGTTTTTATTCTCCCAGACGAGTCTAATACCTATTCACCGGTCTCTGGGGGATGGAATAATCGGTCTACCTGAGCATGCACCGTTTTGGGGTTTGATCCTCGGGCCATATGGGTGTTATACGTAATGTGTAACTCCACCCACTATATCACCATAAAGTTTGAAATGTAGAAGGGAAATGCATGGCTTATACTGAAGAGGAAAATTATTCTGTTCATTTCTTTGTGTTATTCATACGCCACTTCAGATTTCAAGTGCAACAGAATTCAAACTTTATCATTCGATCAAATGGAAGTGCTAATTTTTTCACATCCTTTTCCAGCGCATTGATGGTGGATCCCAAGGAGATTCACGCCACTTTCCGAGCCAATCGAAAAAGGTTAATGTTCCAACGACTGGTAAGAAACAAGCCTAAACGATTTCCAGTGTAAAAATCTCAAAATCAATTGCGAAATCAGTAAAAAAGGCGTACCAGAAGGAATACTTGCCATATGTTCTCGAACTTATGTGCCATGTCTTCACTGGATGACTCTGAGTACCCCTTTCAAAAGTGAAAAATTGAGGCATAAAGGTTGCTAGTAAATGAGTACTTCAGCAGAAAAAAGTAGAAACAAGTGGACATGGAAGTAGAGATGATGGGCCCGATTCACAGACAAACATTCTGTTCAGATTCAGGCCTTTGAAAACAAAAAACCAACATCGAACTACTGTAGCAGATAGCATTTATATAAAAAAGGTCCTACAAAGAAAATAAGTCTTCATTGCTGCAAAAATACTATAGAATTGATGCTTTTGAATGCATTATCATGAGGGCACTCTACAGAAAGTGAAGTCGAAATACAGTCCAAGCTATTATAATTGCTGCTGTATTCAGTGTCACAACTCTTATAGTCGGAATGCCAATTTCAATTTCAATCAGAAGCCGAAAGTTGCACCTTTCGAAAGATGCCTAGATAGAATGAAAGAAGCAGCATAAAATGCTTGGAGTGAACCCTGTTCGTGTTACCTGCTCATTTACCTCAGCGATTAGATGAGGAGGGTCAGACCTGTCCAGAAGATCCCCATCATGATTAGATGAAACACAAGGCCCGAAAGCCCTCTGTTGAACAGAAACAATGGATTTTTCCAGCGTTCCAAGAGTGGCGACTAAACGAAGAAAGGGAAAAACACAACTTCCATGCAGGAATGAGGACAGACATTCTCAGGTTCTTGAAGGGATCCGAAGCTATACAGGATAGGCACGACATATTTACAAATGATTTGAGGAAATTTATGCAAAAATTGATCTCTACAAAAGAATCGCTTGCTCGTTGATAATCATTGACACCACATTTACGACGTAACCAAAGCTCAGCCTTAATTTCGCTGCCATTGCATCCTTTTGTCTCGATGTTGCCATATTTCATCGTTTATTACGTTACGTCCCTCCTAATATACGCATTCAGGGGGTGGAATTACCAAAGGGGCGTGGCTGTCTACCATCAAACCCTAATCCCACCGCTTTTGAAATGCCACATAGGTGTCTCCAAGTACCCAGGCACCTTTTCCATAGCCTGCCTTGCACAACACGGCACTATCCGGACTATATCTCAAAATCCCACGCTGTTTCTCAGCTACCTCCCAAATTCTAGATGCTAGTTGCTAGTTATAGATAACAGAAAAGCCCTTAATCCAAGGCGATGATGATGTTCCGGCACAGTGACCCAGATGGCACCATCTGACCCACTGACGGGCTTTCCAAATGAAGTGATCTGGCCTTTCAAATACTAGCCTGCGGAACACGGCTGTACTGTACTACGAAAACAAAGCATATGCCTTCAAATATACATGCCTTCGGATTATGTTTGATGTGAAGAGAAACATTTTTCTTTGAGTCTACCATTTGGCATGGTGTTTCAAGAAATTGTCTTGTATTTGGGTGAAATGACTAAGCTCAGGCATGTCATGAAATTCGAGGGCGTTGAGTGGTAAAAGTTGATTAATACGATTCAATTTAATTTCCCTTTTATTTCGCAGAATGGTGACGACACTATTTACGTATTTGACAAGGAGATCCAATACGAGAACTTTCTACACCAGGAAAAATACAAGTGTACAATACAATACAATGAAGGAAAATCGGTTGTCCCATCAAAAACGAGACAGTTGTGCTGTAGGAATGAGAATGAGTACATTGAGAGAAGAAGCAGACAAAGAATTTCATTATCATCAAAAACAACGTATTATCATGAATCATACTCGTAGGAAAAGCGAGAAAAAAACATCTCCTTCATGCAAGGAAGATTTTCTGGTGGTCCGAGTGACTTGTGATGCCCAATCGCAAAATTTTGTCTTGCACCAGCAGCGACAATGTTTTTAATCCCCGGATTTCTCCACAGAATGACCTCTCATCAATGTACTGGATACGCTTCACCAATAGTCCAGCTCATACGTCAAAACCACTAGAGAGTAGGAGTTCCACATCAAATGGTATCTGCTAGCTAGCTGCTGAGCTAGCGGAAATCAGTATTATGTCTTGTAATGTTACCGTACATCACACTCAGATGGACTAGAAGACCGCATTGGTTTTCAATGCCTCCCTCTCACTTTATTCAATGGATGTATCGCATTTCATGCTGGTCACATAGAAAAATCTCTTAGCGATGAGGGACAGAGAAAGTCAGAGAAGACAGGGAGCATATTGAGTGAGCACTGCTGATCAAGGTAGTTCAATAGAGAGCAGATCAGGCTAGGCCCACATTGAAGCATCCGTCTGAGCAGGCAGCGGCCAACGCTGGCGAGCAGTATCAACTACTTTGTGAGGTTGTAATAATGACATACAGTAATCTAGAATTAAGCTGAAGTCATACCCACTGGCGAAGGATTCTGGGCTGATTATCCAATTCATTTCAGATTTCACCCAGGCCCAACCAACAGAGCCGACGTCCTGTGTATGTAGCCGTAAGAAGTTAGAAGTAACAGGTAGTCAGCGATGAGAACACCTACCAACTGCATGGGGTGGGACTTGCACCCAGTTCTAGTGAAACGTACAACCATTATCAGCCACAGCTGTGGTCAGTCCTTGTATAAGTCAGTGTTTTCATTCTCCCACACGGGTAAAATATCTATTAACCGGTCTCGAAGAGATGGAAAAGTCGTTTTGCCTGGGCGAGCATCGGTTTGGAGTTCGATCCTCGTGCCGTATGAGTGTTATACGTAGTGTGTACCACCAGCCACTATACAACCACAAAGTTCGAATTGTAGTAGGTAAATGCATGACTTATTTTGCAAGAAAAAGTCATTTCCTTCATATTCCTTTGTGTTATTCATACGCTTCTTTAGATTTCAAGCGCACGGGAGTACAAACTTCATTATTCGCTCAAATGGAAGTGTTGATTCTTTTCACTTTCGTTTCCAGTAGATCGATGTTGGATCCCAGGGCGATTCAATCCATTTGAAGTAGAATGATGTTCCAACTGCTGGTAAAAAACAAACCTAAACGATTCTAAGTGAAAAATCTTGAAATCAATACGAACACTGAAAAAAAGCATACCAGAAGGAATACATGCCTTATGTTTGTGAATGTAACTGCCATGGCTTTGCTGGGTAACTGTGAAAATTCCTTCCAATGTATGAACGGGATCGAAAAGTGAAAATTGGAGGCCTAAAGATTACTAGTAAATGAGAACTTTAGCAGAAAAATTATTCAGAAACAAATGGACACGGAAAGCAAAAGTGACGACTTCGGCTACAGACAGATATACCGTTCACGTTCTGGCTTTTGAGAACGAAATATTAGCTCTGAACTACTTCGGAAGATAGTAATCAACTTAAAAAAGGTATCCAAGGAAAAGTGAGTCTTCGATGCTGCAAAAGTCCTTTGGAGTTGATGCTTCTGAAGGCATTAGCATGAACAAATGCCGCCAAAAAAAAACTAGGAATACAGTTTAAGCTATTTCAATTGCCACTGTGTTCACGGTCCGTCCGAACACTTCTTGACGGAATATTAATTTCAATTTCAGTCACATGTCGAAAGGACTGAGCCACTCGGAAGATGGCCTAAAGAAACTGACAAAAGCAATATAAAGACTCCACAGAACATACATTCTCGTGTTACCACGTAACGAACCTTCTGATAATAAAGGACCGCAAAAGATGATAAGGACAGCCACGAACGGAGCCAGCGAATCTCTTTTTTTTGAGATCTGAGGCATGAGTAGAATGTAGACCTAGACAGACTGAAAACCCATGAATATAATCAATCCCGTTCTGGAGCGCCCACGCATGCTCGAGCTCCATTAAGACTGTATGCTCCAGGAAAAATAACATGAGAGCAGATATTTGGCGAAATTCATGTAACGCTCAAGAAACAAAACACCCCAGGTGTGTTTGAAGAATTTTGAAGTTTTGCAGGAGAATTACGACATACTTGCAAATGACTGGAGGGACTATTCGAAATCTACGTAAAGTCAACCTTCTGAAGGAGTTTACTCGCTCGTTGGTTATTATCACATCACATTTATGACGTAAAAAGTTCTGCCTTATTTTTGTACGCGTGGTATCTTTTCCTAATCTACGAACGCGTGGGCGGGACAACCGAAAAAGGCGTGGCTGCCTACCATCGAATCCTCAATAAGCTGTCTCCAAACTGTTACAGAGGTTCCCATATGCCTGGTTAAGCCTTCCATAGTCTGTCCTGCAGAACTCGGCCGTAACGGATCCTTTTAGCATCCTCCACTGGTCTCAGGTCGAATAATAATTTAAAAAAAAANCAGGTCGAATAATAATTAAAAAAAAAAAAGATCAAGTGTTAGAAATAGGTAGCAGGAAAGCTCCTGACCCATCGCGGTGATGATGCTTCAGCATAGTGACCTAGATGACACCATTTGACCCATTTTCAGTGGGAAAAAATTCATTGACGGGCTCTTCAAATGAAGTGATCTAGCCTTCCAGATACTAGCCTGCGAAACCTTACCATTAGTGCACACGAAAACACAGTCTATGCCTTCCAATATTTATCTATTTACGTATTTGACAAGGAGATCCAATACGAGAACCTTTTACACACGAAATAATACACATTTTTTTTTTTTGATGCAACACGTATCATATGAACAGGACAATCATAGCTGTACAGAACTTCACGGAAAATTGTAAATCGTTAGAAAAAAATCGGTTGTCTTATCGTAAACGAGACAGTTGTACTGTAGGAATGAGAATCAGTACTGTGAGAGAATTGAAGCAGAGTAAAGAATGCCGATATCATCAAAAACAACGTATTATCATGATTTATACTCGTAGGAAAACTGAAAAAAATCCACTTTCATGCAATTCAGGAAGATTTGTTTGTGGTCCGAGTGACTTGTGATGTTCCATCGCAGAATTTTGTCTTGTACAGCACATTCGCATGATTGAACATGCCTTCTTTCAATGACACAATAATGAACTGCAAATAAGACTGGTAGAAAAAAAGAAATGGAGAAAAATGAACTGGAAAGCTTCCTAGAAAGGTCTGGAAATTCAAAAGCTTTCGGATAATTGCTTCGGTTTCGTGAAAAAAAAAACAAAACGTTGGAAATACTTGAGTAACAGATTATTTCTGATTCGCACTTCAAAGAGCATGAACTGGCAGATGAACCTAATAATTCACCTTTTTGATAAAAGAGAGTTGATTCATGGATCGTAAATTGGGGGACAAACGAGCTATACAGGAGGGTATTACTTGTATGCCTCCCTATGCAGTCCACCGATCATAGCCCTGCACCAATGTATCTGTACTTGAAACCCTCCTAAAATAGTAACCAAAGGATTAGTTTGCACAACTATCGCCTGCGGAATCGTGACTAAATCTTTGTCCTGCACTGAACTCGAACTTGCCACTATGCTCCACTAGCACGCCATATATTTCCATTTATTTACTCATTTACTTCAGATTGAGTTGAGAAACGTTCAATTCAGAGGCAACCAATAGGCCCTTTTAATTCTTTTCTTTGAAGAGTTCAACCTTCCAAACTCTAAAATCTTAACTGGATGATGAGATACATAGACTGCTAACAGCTCGATCAAATATTTTGGGAAAACGCAATTTTCAATTCAAAATGACAACTACTTGATCATCAGGATAACACTTTGCTGCATAAAGTAAATTTTATCAGTTAAAGTATAAAAGCCAGAAAAACTTGAATAATTAGTCGTCATAATTAATGTTGCCCTACCCCGCCTACGCGACGGACACAACTCCACGTCCATTTGAGACTTCCACGCGTCAAGCAGTCTCCCCCGCGAAGCAATTTGTAAAGTCCGAAGATAACATTAGAAATGTACTAAAAATATTTTATGTCAAGGACAGGCTTCTTCCAAAAAAAGGGCAGTACCAATCTATCAGAAAGATGGAAAAGGCTCGTGAAAGGCGCAGAATAAAAAGCTGCAGAATAAATAGAATCACAATACAAACTCCAAAACTAGGTAATGGTACAGTTTACAGTGCTTTAGCTGCAGATTTTACGCGTACTTCGACATTATTGATAATCTTAGTAACCGATAATAATCAACTATATCTAGCAATAAGACGTAATTTTTGATCCCCCAATTAGCAACTCATGGTGAAAAGGCACTGCGCACCAATTCTGTCAATCCCATCCGTATCAAAACAGTAAAGCAATAATCCAAAGTGATGCAGTTGGGATGGAACCCAAATTGAAATAAATGCTTCAACCCCCTCCCCATCCTATTCGAATTCGATAACTGTACACAAAAAACACTTTTCAAATGTTTTCAGAATCCCAACTAGGGACAAGACACACGGCGCAATCAGCAGGTATTGATTACCGCTACTGTTTCGACCAGTGCTCCAAAATAGAGCGATTTAGGTAAGTTGCCGAGATTATGAAAAATTTCCTTTTCAGGAAATTTGGGCACAGTTATCAATCAGTAAGCAGCAGTCGCCTATGCATTTCAGATGAATGGTTGTCATACATATGTCCCAGCTTCTACTGTCTCATCTATCCGATCAATAGTACCCTTCAAAAATATTTGAATTTTAATAATAAATAATTGAATGATATGAGCATTTCCACCTGGAGCCGAATGAGTCCCAACTCATAATTCTTTACAAATTCATTTTACCCTAAATTACCAGTCCCCTACTTGTGACATTCCATAATAGGCCTTCACCCATGCCCTTCAGCATATGCTGCGTCTCTGCCACAGCTCAAATGTAAACTTGTAAACACTAGGCTCTTCTGAAGCAGACACCCTTAGGGAATGCCCAAATCGTCACTTCTCAAGGCTGCCGGCCGCTTTTTAGAGCTTACTTCGCCGCCTACTAAGCTCCTCTCGCTGATATACAGAGGACTTCTCTGTCGTTTGAAACTTTTAAGTAGCATGCCCGTAGAATCGAATTCTATCACGAATTTGGTGCTCAACATTTGAGCAATGAGTGAATTCCCTTCTAAACTAAGGTCTCACACTTACACCAGTCATAATCNTGTTGAACATGGCCAATAGAGCCTTTCAACTCAACCTCCGTTATTTTGATACCATCCATTATAACTGATGTTTCTTTTCGTTCTTTTTCCTAGTTGATCAATTCAATTTGGGATGCGCCACGCACTGGACTTCCAATTATACTCATAAAGGGCTATTTGGATTTTGGATGTGCATCTGACCTATCCAGTGAATGAGGTGGTGAACCCATGTACACGTCAGCGTTTTTATCCTCATAGACTATTTTGGCACCATCATTCGATCCCTCCATCTGGGCTTGCTTGTCCTGGACGAGTATTGTCCCGGGATTCGATCCACCAACCTTGCAGGTAATTTTGAGCTACTTCGCACAAAGCCACCCCAATGCAAAGTCTGGCAAAACAACTAGCAAAAGGACCAAAACTGTTGATTACCTGGCTAGTTGTGAAATGTTTCTTGATCATGTGGCCAATGTTCTGGGTATGCGACAGATCCAAAGCTGCATCAACTTCATCCAAGATATAAATTGGAGCTGGTCTGAATTTCAGCATGGCCAAAACCAACGACAAAGCTACCAGTGAACGTTGTCCTGAAAAATGCCAAATGATGTTGGTAACAAATTGTCCTACGCCGGCGAGAAAGCTATACTAGGCTGCTTGACATGTATGGATTTATGCCATTCCGCAGGCCATTCTGCTTGCTAAGCCAATCGGAACGGCAGAAGGAGCAGACTTGGAAAGGTTTCCTCATGCATATATTTTTCATTTAAATGTGACAAACAAGTTTTTTTTTGCATTTCTACCCTCCTGTTTTCCTCAACTCTCTCTACCCCTCTTCAGATACTTCTGAATAGGCAAATGTCGTTTACAAGTACATTCTCAGAACAGCATTATGAAATGACATCCAACTATTCGATATCCTCAAATAGAGTGTGCTATTTACCTCCTGGTAGGCAGGTACTTTACCTAATACACTTGCACAAGCCAATCTCCCGTAACGTTCCATTTCCTTACCTCCAGATAGTTCTTGAAGCGATTCTTTCCATTTGCCATTGAAAGCAACCTTCACTTCAAGTCCTTGCTCAACTGTTTTTCCAGCTGGTGGTTCGACTTTAGCCGAAGCACCGGGTAGCAGTGTTGAGAAGATATTTCCGAAATCCTTGAAAAAAATCTAATTTAAATCAAAAAGTGCTTAAACTTAACAGGCTCTTACCCGATTCACTTGAGCATGAGCTTTGTGAATNCAACCTTCACTTCAAGTCCTTGCTCAACTGTTTTTCCAGCTGGTGGTTCGACTTTAGCCGAAGCACCGGGTAGCAGTGTTGAAAAGATGTTTCCGAAGTCCTTGAAAAAATATAATTTAAACCAAAAAGTGCTCCAATTCAACAGACTCTTACCCGATTCACTTGAGCATGAGCTTTGTGAATTTCTTGCGTTTTCTTGATATCCAGCAGAGCTATCGTGTCCAGCAACTTCTTTTTATCGATAGCTATTTGTTCCTTCTTCTGTTTCAAGCCGAGTACCTGTAGATCACTTGGATGCAGCTCGTTCCTCTTGAAAAAATCTAGTTTTAAAAGAAAATTCACTTGTTCTTCCACTTGCGACAACACTCCCATGGCTCTAGTGTTCAGATTTTTGCCCAACTCATTTTTTCGAGCTTTCATATCTGCGATTTCCTTCGAGGCCTTCTCTTGTGTGTATCTGAATTAATAAATTTTAGACATCCATTCCTTACTTTATCATTCCTCACTGTCGCCCAGACAAGTAACGGAATTCACCCCTGTAGGAATCAATCACCATCCAAACCTTATTTATGGATAGCATGTCACAAGCTACGTATCTGTCATGAAATTCCAATTGTTATGCATAATAAAAAATATCCCGATAAACATCTAACAACGAATGAGCAATTGTCGAGCTGCGACAGCTCAATTAGGCTTCCCATAATTCAAGTTGTGCTTGTTAAAATATGACTTCCAGGTTTTTTCGAAAACGTCTACACCAGATAAATCAAAACCCAGGGATGCCTGAAGGGGAAATGGTAAAGGGAAAAGGAAGAGAAAAAGTTCATTGAGGTCCTCATCCTCGATGCATCCACTCCCTTTCTCATTATTTTGCCATGATAGTTCTTTCCTGCCATAGGCGTTTCCCAACGAAAATTTCATTTGGGCAAAACTGAAATGCAGATAATGGCCCACCCAGTAAAATCGTATTCGGTTCCTTTCTTTCCGAAATGAGCTTTCTCATCAGTTATCCATGGATGAGCTTTAGCTTTGTGATGAGCCTGTAATATTAGAATAGCGAATGGGAATGCAAATGAAATAAGTTTCGCAATAAAAATAAGTTCATGTAAACTTTCAACAAATAAACCAACCATTTTCTTATACGAAACAGCATCCTCTTTCGCTTTTTCTATATCCGTTTCTAGGGAAGCTTGTTTTGACTTCTGAAAAACCCACATTTTTCATGATTCCTTTGAGACCAATCGTCCATCAATAAACTGACCAGCTTGACAATCCTTTTGTTTGTCACGTCCACTTTGTCTTGATGTACTTTGATGTCCTTGTCAAACTCTCGGAGCTCTTTTTCAAACTTCTTTAGAGTGGCCTTTGCAGCTTCATGCGCTTGCTGTAAGATTTCCATCTCATTTTCAACTTCTCCAAATTAGATCGTTTTTATTAGATTTCTCAGATTTAAGATCGCCGAATTACTGGGAGTTTCACAGTTACTTCGTAACCGGCTATTGAAACTTAAGCACCTCCTGAAACTCGTCCAAAGCCAGTAGACACCTCATAATATATAGTTTCTGTCAAATTTCGATCCAACAATAAGATTAGGAAGGAGGAAAAGACTAAGAAGAATTCGGGAGGTAAGAGCTGAGCTTGAGTTCATCCTTTTCCCTTTTTCCCTCTCAAAAGATACCATGAAATACGGGGTACTTGAGTTTTATGGGGATTCTCTACACTCGAAACTACGTCGTGGAGTTCCGAGAGGGCATCCTTTTTCATTCAAATTGATGACCGTATTTCTTCCGGAAGGGCGCTGTTATTTTGTCCTTTCACTGCCACTATCTGAAAGTTGGAGTTGGGCCCATCATCAGTGGAAAGCACTAAACTCTAGAAATGACTTACAAGACAGCAGGGAAATGGCCGAGGACACTGAAAAGCTACAACTCAAACTTCAGAAACCCAGCAGTTTAACCCATATAGCCTCGTCTTTCCTAATGAGTCCTTTTTGGCCAACAATTTTCTTGGCAAAAGAGTATCTCCCGTTCGGCTTTGCCTGGTCCCGCTAGTCAAACGTTCTTTTTCGCATCCTGCTTGGTTTACCTGTACCGACTTTACCAGAACGTGCGAAGGTGGAATGTGCGCGCAACTCTTTCTCCGTGAGTAAACCTCTCTGTCTGACTAGATCCTTACTCTTACCAGAAATATAATTTTACCATACAGTGCATTTACATTTACATTCCCTACATTTAGAACTGGGATATTTTCTCTAGCCAGAAAAGGCTTCAACAGGATTCTTGAATTGAGCGTTGAAAACAGTCTCACCAAAAAAGACTGCATTCTAGTGCAACAGCTATGAGCTGCCACATAAACAACATAATCTCCCTTGGGTAAATATGCCGTTTGCCATCAATCATATGGGCCACTGATAGGATGGAAACAAAGAATGGCTTTGGAAGTTTCTTCACAACTTCCAAAGCCAACTTCCAACTTGTTGAAGCTGCTAAAACACCTCACACGAAGGGCACCCACCAGAACCGTGAACAAAGTTGAAGAACTGTTATCTGTGTAGCCCCTGAGGAGTACTGTATTACCATACCACCCAATCTTCTTGAAAACATAAGATTCAGTTCAGGTTATGTTGTTGTACCTAGGCTATCACAAACGACATTACAGCATTACAAAGAATCCATAAAATGCTGCATAGCCAAAACAAAATTGTAAAATTACTGTAATAATTACAAACATTTAGTAATTACTCGAAACATTACTCTGAGCAACTAATCAAAAATTTCTATCGAACGCTTGGGGAAACTTTTTTTCCTGAAAGGCTATGGGTGAAGAAAGGTTTGAAAACCCCACCTGTGGCCAATAATTACTATACGTTTTTCATAAAACGCCAAAATAAAAATTTAACTTAAAAAAGAACAAAATTGTATAAATGTCAAGAAAAATTGAAGAAAGATACATCCTGTGCCAAAAGCTTACGCAACTGAACTCCTACCTCAGCCACTTTCCTCCGCTCATCGATAGCTGCTATTCGGTCATGAAATTCATCCACTCGACTTTTCGACGACAACAACGCTTCTTCTTCTTTTGCAATTTGCTCTTTCATCGTTGCCAAAGTACCTCTGAACGAACCCAATAAAGAATTAGCATGAAAATGAAACATGTTTCCAAAAAATTTCGAAAAATTGGCATACCGAGTGCTGGTCAGCGAATCGCTAAGCTTTTCAAAATCACGTTTTGCTTGCTCCAAACGCTTTTCAGCCGCATCGGACTCTTTCTGAGCAGTTCTTTTGGCTTTCTCCTGAAAGAAATTAATTTTTATTCATGAACACAGTATCCCTCACAAAGTAAAATTCAGCTCCCTCCACTAGCCATGTCATTTTCTTTTCGTAGCGATACATGGAAAAATTTATTATTTACTTTTCTCTAACAAACTCCTTTCCTCCTCCCTGGCTTATTCACACGCACTACTGCAATGATGTAATCTGTGCTCCACTATGGAGTGCTCATGCAATTCTAGCCTCTATGTACATTCTGAGCGTCTCAATGTTTGCTTATGTATAGTAATCATCTAAATGTCCTGAGACGTTATCCAAGCCTACTTCGTCCAGCTCTCCAATCTCCAACACAACCTTCACTCATCTCTCAAGCACCCTTTACACTGATGCCTGATTGCGTGCATTGTGAAGAGGCTTCTACTGGGAACGAGGTCTTCATATTCCCGAAGGATTCAAAAAAATTATGGAAGTATCAAGCTAAATTTATTTATATTTGTAGTTGTATCATATTTTTATAAGCTTGAGCTTCCGAAATTCCATAATAGAAACATAGTGACCATAAAAAAGGAGCGCCAACTAAAGTTAATAGTCACAGGGTAACCTAATGGTTACTCACCCAAGATGAAGTACCTTCCCAAGGCTACCTCACTTAATCCCCCTTGTGAAACTCTGTTCTCCACATTGATGACACGAGGGAAATGAGGTTTCGCCGCAACCTTCATTGTTCCACAAGTCACTCGGCTCTGATTTATGCTTTGGCTATAAAGGAAGAAATCGAAATCCCCATTTCCGCAAAAGCACGTCCCTGGAAAGATAAGACCAAACGGTAGCGTATTCCCGTTCTAGACCCTGAGGAGGATATGAAAGTTTAACTCTGAGGAGTAGTCAAACAAACACATTTGCCGCACAGCGTCTGATTCCAACAACAACAAACAACCACTTCAATCTGCCTAAAACCCTCCTTTTCTTCATTCAGAGCTCTGTGACGCCACCAAATCGTTCAGCATAATTGTCTGCGGAGCACAAATAAACTATGACCATTTTTTAGCCAGCATCGAGTCTCTTTTAATCCATGACTTCGCCTTTCGAAGGTCAGAACCTCTGAGATTGTTTTTTCATAGACGTGATTCAATACCAATTCGGCCGTGGAACATCTCATAAAGCGGTCGGGAGGGGAAAGAAAACAGATGGTGCATAAGCACTTAACAATGCAGAGCCTGATGAACAAGAGATGTGAAACATAGACTGGGTAGAAAAGGAGCAGGGGATTGCGGCTAAAATTACTGCGATACGCTGGTTTAGGAGGCCGACTGAAGGATATTAGTAATAACTAGAAATACAAACATAAATATGAATGAAAAACGGGTTGGATGGAGGTAGGGTAAGGCCAAGGAGGGCGATACCACGTGCAATACCAATGGCTAGTAAATCGAAACTTGGCACCGTAGAAGGATAGATTTAGGTCGACTGATTCTAAGCCTACCACCGTTGTCGTTCGGAAGTATTGAAGCACGCTCGTACAATGAAAGGCTCCCGCAGGTAGAAAGCTTATTCTTTCCTATCAATTCCATTTCTTCCTAATTATTACAAATTGATAGATATTAATAAAAGTATGTAATCAGTGTCGGACGTCAATGACATTCTTCGATTTGGGCACTTAATATCAAACCTCCAGCGTGGAGGCAATAAATTATGTTCCATTTCAGTGAGTATTTCTCATAGCACCACATCCCTCATACAAAGAAATTAGTTTTAAATGAAATGAAACCCGAATGCTTTACGTATTCAAAAATTCAAAAAAAGATTAAAAAACCTCCACAAACGTTTCTACTTTTTAACCCACGCCAAAGAAACCTACCAATACGTTAAAGATATACCAAGAAAAACACAATAGTCTGAATATATACCAGAAATAACGGCCAGCTAGACCACTATTTTTACAACTGGTGCAGCCAGTGGCGCAGTTCCGAGGCACCATCTACCCTTTACGACATCACACCTCAGTCTGAGCTAAGCTTTTCTTGATATTTGCCCAGGGAAGTCGAGAGGTGGGATTTCGAAAGGAAACTTGAATATTGGAATGAATACTTAGGCAAGATCCATCCACTTATCACCACCGTCTAACGCAATACTCATTGATACCGTGATACTCAATATTCTTCGGAGCAGGCTTCAAATCTCATTTGATTAGAGGAATTGGTCCAGAGTAGAATGATCCGTTCGACCCACCATAATCTTGTCCGTCTAGGGGAGAACACCCTAAAGGGGCTAGTGCTCATGAGATTGGGACCACGTTTCTTAAAGCCTAAAAAAAGTAATATTTCTCTCCAGAAGGTCCAACCATCTCCAGGACCCACTACTCAACCCCAAGGGGCTTTAGCAGCAGACCCCCGACAGGGACGTTAATGGCTATCAAACCTACCGGAAACATTATTTATATCAGCTAAACTGGGCGCTCTGTTACAATTTCCGTCCCCGATAACAAAGCTCGAGAAGAATCAAGCCACAGTATCAAAGTAAAAATATCGCTAATTTTGGAATCGCGAGAAATCTCACGGTCCCGTCAGGGGACAAAACACTATGTTGATGCCGAGACCCATAACTAATTAGATGCTGACTAGTTTTTGCTTCATATTTTCAATTTTTTTGTTTTCACTATATTAGTCCCCATTCCAAAGGTTCCTACCGTATAAAAAAGTTCGATCCAAGCTACTAGAGCGGCAACTGAGCTACTGCGGATATTTAAAGAAAACCTTTTTTCACAAAGAATTACTTATAAAGTTTTATATCAATAATAAAACGCAATATTTCTGTGATCTAGAAGTGTAGAGCCCTTCGAAAAAAAAAAACTTCCCCAGTGGCTTGCCAGGGTTGATATCGGATTGGAATTGACATCTGATCTATGACCGAACCATTTCCAAAACCAAGTGTACAAAAACTATCCAACTACACCCGGGAGACACCCTGGGAGGCTAGAACACCCACGAAGATTATTTTCTCAGTCATCAAATAGCCAGACACAGTGGCTCGTCGGTGTAACACTACATATGTTCCTCCCTTTTGTTTAACTATGCCACCAGCTTCTACGAATGTGCTCGAAACTCTAATAAATGAAAAGTGGGCATGACGTAGAGCAGCTGCAAACTCTTCCTTTCCCACTGCCATCTCCTCTTCAATAAGCGCCCTTCTTACTAGACATCAGACATAAAGGAAAGACGGAAAAGCGCACTTCCCTTGCACTCCTGCGCTTATTCGTTTCCTTGAGAATAATGCACTCTGCAATTCTCAAGGGTCCAAGGTCCTTACCTACTCCCGCTTACTTGGACGATCTATTACAAGTTACTCGGACAGAAGTATAAGTTGTAGATCCTCAGAATTTTCATGGTTATTTCTGCCCCATCCTTCAGCAAAAACTGCCATTTTTTCCGTTTTGATGAGAAATTGTTATCGCCTTTGCCCGTATTCACAGCGAACAACAACGGCCCTAATTCCCTTCCATTTTGATTAGCGGTATTTCAGGATTGCAATTACTTAACAACCTTTTGCACTGTTAAAAATTGGCACCAGACTCTTCTACTATTGAAAAAAAACTGTTGTTCAACCACTGTCAGTCATATCTTCCAGAAGATAATAACGAGGGGCGTGAATGGGGTGTTCCAGAGCAAATCCCATGCGACCGGCTAGTCTTTAGCGCTCGTGCCGCATTCTCTTAGTGAATGGCCGCCCGGAATCCGTAGTCGGATATGGGAGATGGGCTTGAATCGGTTTTGTGTGATTTGTTCGCCGCAAGCGGCAGTCGCTTTTCTTTGCCTTGTTACTGCAGTTTTAGTGTTCCTCATTTCTACTGTTACTTCCTTTGTTCATGTATTTCTTACTCGACGCGACGCTTCTGCTCCATTCCGATACACTTCTTATGCTCGACGTCGCTTTCGCCGTGAAGCGATATGATCCAATCGCGCCGCATCAGACGGATACCCTTCCCATACTCAAGCGGGAACTACCATTTCCACAGAAATCGTTTCACTGCAAAACATCACGTGTGCGATCGGATCCTAAGAGCTAGAGCATCACGCCGATCCTTCAACTTATAAGAAGCTTCGGGACAACTTTGCCGCTTATTCCCTGGCGTAGAATTCCGACTTCTTGAACCGACAATATCCTCCCGTTTATACTTCAGCACTAGTCCATAACACTTCGTATTCAGGGAAATTACCACATCTCTTTTCCGAAGTTACATTTGTTAATAGAAAAACGAATAAACTGTAGGAGAACAGGGAAGAGAGCTCCTCTAACACAAGCGTAGGCGATAAAATGCCAATTTTGGGGCATTTGAGCGTTACTTGTGGAAGCAGCAATGATCTGGATTCATTCCAGCTTACACTTTTCCTCGTAAAGTTCTCGTCCCTCCCTCATGACAATCAATTCCTCCGTTCTCTTTGACTAAATGCAACTCTAGGAAAAAGATGCAGTAACCTCTTTGAATTCGAAATGTTATGGATTAGCGCAGAAATGTAAATGAAAAGTTAGTCGTTCACTGATATCCCGGCAATTTTCTTTCATATAGAACTTCTGGAAACTATATCAGAAGTACATGTTTAGCTGAAGTTGCGTATACGTCATTAACTTTGTTTACCAGTTTCTCTTCAATTTAAGCCTCCAGGTCTTCCTTTTCTTCCTTCGCTGTTTCGTGGTTGTTTTTTCTCAACTCTCATTTGCCAAATCCGCTTCTACGTTTGTTCCGCGAAATTAAGTTTAATGGCACTACTGTTGCTACAAAGGGACTACTTCTCATCCTTTGTATTATATGTTGCTACAAAATGAAATTCTCCGGAACGGACGGTGGACTACAAAAACTATCCCGAAAACTCTCTAGAAACAGCTTTCCCCACTCAACTCTCCACTCATCAATGTAGGAAATGGAAACTTGTTCAGAGAGACTGCCTGAGGCACGAAATATCTGACTTCCCCTGATGCACCCTCGAAACGCTTTCGCGAAATTCTGTCTCATACTGTAGCTCGGAAGGTCTATGCAGTGGTTGAAGGCATCACCTGGTGCATATGGATGCTGTTTTTCGCTAAAGCCAATCTAGGCTTTCCTGAAGCTGACTAATGTGCATCAGATGAAAACAAATGAAAACCATGTGCATAGCTCATTCCTTTGATTGACTAAGGCCATTGCAGTAAGCCAATGATCCATGTGTTCAGCTGCCAACACATCTGCAACCTGATTTTTGGAACTTGTGATCCCAAACTAGTTCTGATACCGTCCCCAGCTATCCCAATGGCATGTTTCATAGCCCACGATTTTGCTAGCGACCAGTCGCTCGACTGATCGCGTGATCTGCTCGGGACCGTCTTCGGCGGCGCCCATAACTAGCGCGGCCTCCTCGACCGATCGAGCGACCGGTGGCGCGATCACGTCGCGCGCTGGTCGTGGACTATGAAAGCAGCCAATATAATTTCTTCCCACCTTTCAATCCCCACCCTACTTCTTTCCTTCCTCTCGAAGCTCATCGAAGCCCAAAGCCCAGCCATAGCTTCCTTGGTGAGAATTTCCCAGTGAGCATTATGCCCCGACGAGCGAGGCGCAAAAACTTTTCAGAAAATTCCAATTTCGCGAGATGCAGCTTAGTACGCATGATTTCCCTGACAACATTCAGTTGGGAAAATCGATTAAGCAAATTTCCCAGAAGGTAAAAAAATTCACGAGACTTGGACATCAGGACGTTCCTAGGCCGTAAATTGGATTGTTGTCAGCTGCTTCTATTGCTAGCCGTTCGTAATTCACTTTCTTTCGCATGCAGATTTTATGTACTCCTGTATGTTAAAAGCCACCATCAAACCAAACTCGTTTTAGATTTTTTGAATATTTTACTAAATCGCATAACCCTTTCCTGACCCCACCTTGACCTATACTGAACAATCCTCCGCTCAAGTTTGCCTCTGGACGATACCCAAGAAAGAACTACTTCTGGGTGGTGGAACTATGTAGTTTCTCTTGATGGGAAATAACAAATTGTCCACTCTGAAGAGTAATTTTGGATTCATAAAGGAAAAATTAATTCGAGTTTGCTGGCTTTCATCCATCAAAACTTAATGATGAACTAGCGGCAGCATATAATTTAGCATGGAAAAACATGAAAGCAATAAAAATAATGGCAGGCGACGGATGGCACCCATCTCTACTAATTAGCCCCTATATTTATAAAATGAAAAAAACACCAGTACGAAAGAAAACCTACTATGAAGGCTTGTTCATTCCGTTTCCGTTCCTCATATGCGTTTATGCGATCGTTGAGCTCTTTTGCCTGCTGGGTCATTTCACGTAACTTCGCATCGCATTCCGGGAGATCCTAAACAGAGGACTTTTTTAAACTTATTAAAGGTTACAAAGAAAGTAACATTTGACCTTCCTTGTTTCTGAGGAGGAGTTAATTTTTAAATTATTCCCATATGGATTGGCTGCCACTTTTCTTACTTGCGAAGAAAGCCTCGCTTCATTTCTTTCGAGAATATTTCTTTCTCTTTGGAATTTTTAAAAGTAGCTAGTTGGTAAAAAATAAATTCGATGAGCAGCTTCTGATCGCCTCTCTTTCGGGTAAGCAATCGTGAAGGATAGTTTATTAATCTGGTCTAACAACTTGATTTCATGACTGCAACGAAAGCCACCATTGACTCTTCAAGCTTTGTGAGAAAAATTATTCAAATGTATCAAAATATTATATCAAAGCCGATAAGAATAATTGATCAATCTGGTTCATAATAAATGAGTTCTACAAAGAAATCTACAAATAACACGAATTAAAGGTATCCCTAAGTAGACCATTTGTCATATTGCAATGGAATTCCCAATATCAACCCAACAAAATGGCAGAAGGCACTCATGATGACAACAAAACTCAGATGAAGCGATCGAACCAAATAACCCAGTAAAATGGTAAATGACCTACAATGATGGCCCAAGAGAGTAGCCTTAATTGCAGCTTACCCTTCAATTTTTTCAGCCAATTCTTGCCCTTTCCAACGAACTTGAACTTTTCTTTGAAGTTCTGTAGGGAACGAATCCCTCATACAGTGAACATATTCGACCAAATAGAAGGTATCAACAACATCATCCAACAATGGGAAAGGATCACTTCCTCGCATACAATTATCCATGCCTTTCTCCCTTCTGAATAAGTGAATTAGCTAGCTCTGCTCCTCCTAAAAAGGTACTTTGCGAGTCTCAAAGAAATCGATAATTTCCAGGCACTCTAAGGCTTATTTATTATTTATCGCTCTTTAAAGCCAGGCTCTCTTAACCCCAGTTTTTCTACGGTTTGTCTGAAGTGAATATGTTGCGAACTCTGTTATGCAAACCAGGGAAAGAGGCGAACAAAAGCTGCTCGTTTTCGCTCTGCAAATCGCTTTACTTTTTGAACTGACGCATATTCTAAGAGGCGGCCGACCAGGACATCCCAGAAGGGAGAGATTAAGCTGAGTTTAACAAAATTGGCCCATCTTGAAAAGCTTCTCACATTCGACTGTATGAAGCCTACTTATCTTGATGTCATCAAATTATCTGAGTTGAAATGGACATTGAGCGTATTGAACCAGAATGCTGGAATTAGGCGGCTTCCCAGATTATCAAAGTCTTTTAAGAAAGTTTAGTCGGATATTTATCCTAAAAAGGGCACCTAACTATGCAAACCTCTAGAAAAACTTTTATCATTAGCGGCAACTGGTTTGCAGCTTGAGGGGAAGAAAAAGAAAATTCAGAGAAAAATGGAAAGAAAAGAAAAAAAAANAAAAAAAAACAAAATTTTCAGATTTTTCAAGATGGTATTTTCAAGGTTTTTCAGATGACAGCCCCAAAGGCATTTTGATTGCTTATTTTTACTTTTATAATACCCACATTGAACAACTTAAAATGCTTTTTACTGATGTCAATTAATACAGAACAGAATTTAGAATGGCCTTTTTCAGTAGAAACAGATTTCCTAGCTGTGAATTTATGAGAATTAATTTTTGAAAAACAATTCCGACTCGATGGAAAATGATTTTGAAGACAGAAGAGCATTGAGTCAATTCTGCTTTTGGCCAGCCGAAATTCACCATGCCAGGACCAAACAACCGGTATCACTTTTCATTGGGGGAAGATTATTCTTTTGCCTTTATAATCTGCGAATTTACCGCAGACAGCTGTATAGTTTATTTGTATAAATAATTGATTATACATATATTATTGCAATATATTGATTGAATTCATTGAAAAATAAAAGTCAAAGTCTTCAGGCTAGAAAAATGCTGTAAAAGACTTCTGTAGTGAGTAGTTTCTAAATAATAAAGGCTTTCTTAATTTTGATCCCGTTCAGATACCTATGTGATGTATGTAGGCCATAACCTATAACTCGATCCAAACGGCCAGTAGAACACAGACAACCTCGTTCACCTGCTAAGGAGGTTCCATGAAATTTATTTATTGCTACTCATAAGCAGATGTCAACCAATTTGTTTATATGATTGGAGATAAATCTTTTTGCATTCCAATTTTAAATAAATCAGGAAACAGAAGAGAATGAGGCATGCTCATTAATGGGGCTTTAATTCCCTAGAGGTGTTCGTCCCTTGTTACAGGATGGTCCAGAAAGCTAGTGTCATCAGCTTACCCGGCAAGTTTCGACGTTTGTCTCGCTGCAAGCTAGCATTTACTGAAGCGCGTGATTTTTGAGACCCTATTCTTCGTCAATCTTCAAGTATTGTCTGAAAGGATAAAAGAAAACCCGACTTTTCAGCCTAGCTTTGCAAATCAATCCTTCCTAGACAACCCAACACAAACCTAAAACCAAACAACTTTCGCTTTTATCTTGATCTTGAGCGTTTGAATTTCGTTCGTAACTTTTTGGATATCTAAGAACTGCACTGGAACTGACAGCTTTTAGTGGTCTTCACGCCTCAGTCAAAAGGAGCGCAGAAAGAAAAAGCCTGGTATTCTCAAATATGTTGGATTTACATCTTGAACCACTTCTAAAAAGTTAGTCATAGAAAGACAAAAATGAGAACAATACATTGTGACCAGGTTCTCAGAGAATAAGCAATTTTCCATGCGATTACCAGGATATTCGTCGGGAGAACAGTATTAATTATAAACAATTATAACATTATAATAAGAACAAACAAGGTTTATTCTGAAAATAACGACTGAGCCACGAGAAGTTTTCTGTTTGTATGTTACCTGATCCATTAACCAGATTTTGTTGTTCCGCTTTAAGGTGAGATTTGAGGTGAGTGAAAGGACGTATTTAACCAAAATGCGCATAGCAATTGACTTCTCATTTATAATGTACACCCATTTGGAAGGTGATACAGCAACCTCGTAAGGCTCCTGATGTCCCTCAATGCGTTTTTTATAAAAACTTTTACCGGACCCATGAGCATTCACCAAATTGCAGGGTCTATCCACATTGAAAATTTTAAATTTTACGAAGCCCTGTATTTCACCCGAGCTCCTCACCACTCAATGAATATAAAGGTTAATGCACAAGATAGGAATTGTGTACAGATATCAAGAAGAAAAAGTGAACAAAAAAGGAAAATAGACGCAGCGAAGTCCTCAGAAGGTAAACAACTTGAGTCAGTGAGCTTCGCGCAGCGCCAATTATGCAGCAGGGATTTCATATTTCAAACTGAGAAATTTTCAAAAACCCAATTTCAATAAAAATTGCCCATGAAGAGTCCTCTAAACTTGGAACCCTCCATATTCCAAAATAATTTCTAGTAGAAAATGCTTACCTTCTCTAATACTTTGATTTCGTCGCTCAATTGTTGCAAAGGACCGTCTTTGAAGGACTCTCGTAAAGCTTCCAGTCGTGCTGAGGCACGCTCAAGTCTATCTTTCAGTTCAGAATACCTCCCGCGTACTTTGTCGTATTTCGCTACCTCCTCTGAAATCACTCACAGTAAGAAGCACTGACATTATCAGAGCGGATTATGCCGAATCACTAGCTCACTTCCTAGCTTTGCTATCTCAGCCTCTTTCAATGCAATTTCCGATTTGAATGTGGTATAATCCTTGAGGTCCAGAAGTAATGGCCCTCGTTTGTCAGGTGCTCCTTAACGTCGCTCGATTGAATGATAATGGAGGAAATTGAATTGGCTTGTAGTCTATATACCTCCACTCATCGTTCCCGTCGGTTTCAAATCATCTCCACGGGCTGTCACCGCTCGCAATTTCACCTGGCTGTCGTAGACTACCTCCTTGGCGCAGTGGATGGAATCGCATATCAGAATCTGAAAGAACCGACTGGGAACAGAGACAAAAGCGAGAAACTTCTCAAACTCCGAAAATTCGTAAAAAGGCCGAACCTTGATTCCTCTATCTTGGCTTCACAAGGGACAATTAAGACCTATTGTCCCAAAATGTCGCTTCCTCGGAAGGATCATTTCCTTTCAACCCTTTTCAGCCTAACTCCCGGAAAAGAACCACCCTGTTCCAAATTTGGAACAATTCTCGTCAATCTCTTCATAAATGGTATTTTACCAGTAACATTCAGCAGTTCAGCACGTTAGTGGAAAATTTTTAGAGCCCCATCCGCTCAAATTCAACCACGATGTGTTTGAATTGAGCTTCGAGAAAATGTGGTGCACAAAGGAAATTGCTTTCTAGTGGACGTTAGAAAAATGACCAAAAGACTCACTCCGCCGAAGACGAGCTCGAAAACTTTCGTATATAGTGGATCGAATTCAATAAGGTCCATTGCAAGCATCATATTTTCTCCTTTGAATTTCTTTGCCTGAAAACAACTCTCTAGACGTTTTTCATCTTCAACAATGGAAACAATTGGTCAGGCCAGCCGGAAGAGGGTCTCAGTTTTTTGTGAAGGGCATAGTTCGATTTGGAGGTCCTTTAGGTAGCTGCTACCGGTCCCTGTCGGGTTGGTATCCTCTGATTCATTAGTGGAGCAGGATTTTCACACATTTTTATTCGAAGGCAGACTGAAAGTGACGCTATCGTACAGCCACTTGACTTCCTTTCCCAGGAAAACCTAGAGAATTTACCCACCAACAGTTCTCGCCCCAAAATGTTCAGATTAACCTCAGCCTTTACCCAATACAATGAGTTCCTGAGGAAAGATCTCAATACCACCGTCTACCTCCCCGGAAGGGTCATAACTCATAAGGCAGTAAGGACACTTTTTGTAAAACATATTCTCATGCATTTTCCAGACACAGCTCCCATCCCCGTGACGAACTCGAATTCTCATCACTGGCTTACAAAACCAAAAACTCCATTCCGTCGATAATGTGCTGAGTTGACGTTTGACTGATGCAGCACTAGACATCTCGTTAGACACAATTCGTCAAGACTAGTCATGCCTCATGCCCTTCACTCAGTCAGTGTCGTTCCAACATCTCAAAACGACGTCCACATCATCCACCAGTCATATTTATTGAATGTTGCCTCCAAAGAACTGCTGCTCCCACCTGCTACTGATTTTCTGCGGAACTCTAGTTACCTCTATCTCTTCTGCAGGAATGAACTTTTGAAGGGCGAAGCTGTCTAGCTGACTACAATCCCGTTCAGGGATGGGTCCACGTTAAAAGGGAACTGTTTGTAGATGCTTCGAGCTTACCTGGCCTATACAATGACTGCTATGTCCAACCGATGTACAGGTCAGTGCCACTATGCTCCCAGACCAACTTGGTCCCAAGTTATCAAACCTGGGCGATAAAACCCACGGCAGACCTGAGTTCCAACAGAGCCGGGATCCGAACCAAGATCGTACATTTGCAGGAACGATGCCTTTTTAGGGGGAATCAAGCATTCTCACAGCTCCGACACTGCGAAAATTACTCTTGGTAACATACCCAAACTTAGGGACATGAATTTCTTCCACGCCTTCACAGGAGGGGAATAAGTGGAGATGCGAAGCAGTCTCATTCGCAAGTACACGCGCATACCCTATGCGCATGGTCCTGAACCTATTATTTCTAGGTGAAGGTTCTAGGCCTACTACATTTCCTGAACTGGATTTATAGAGCGAAATCATAGGTATACGATTACTGGCAAACGAATTGCCACCAACGAATACCACCACTCACATTAATTAGCGCCGCATTGATTGTGGATTCAAAGGGCATCTATTTCTATTGAGGAATGCTTCCACGTTTTGAACCCAGTTTCATGGCGTTGAATGGATTAACATGAAACGAAGCAACAGAATCGGCCACATCAGATGCTCTAGTCAGTAATATATTTATGGCCTTGATTATTGACTACTTTGGCCTTTTGGATAAGCTTCAAGTCAATGCCACGTTTAGAACCCCTTGAAAAGAATAGACCTTTAAAGATCCCGAAAATCTTGAAAAATTACGGTATTCTATTTAATACAAAGTGAACTACCGATGCCCAATTCTTCAGAGTATTCAGGAATAAAACATTTGTGAAGCTGCTCAATCCCTTTGTAACTTTCACTACCACGATGGTAGAAAAGTAGATAAGTAATTATTAACTGATTACTAAAGAGGGGTATAGACGTAAAAGATTTCCAGAAAGCATTCGAATTGACCCTAGTCCAATTGCATCAGTCGGCTTGAAGATTTTGAAAAACTTCATGCCACCCTTGAATTTCAAACTTTAGAACTCATTCAGAATTCAAACTGCTTCCAGGCCCTCGAGGTTTTACGTCACTTTTTCGCACTTTTCAAATCATTCTTCGCCAAATTTCATTCGTTAACGCTCTGTTCGTTCCTTTTCTTCAATAATCTTGAGCTGTGCCCAATTTTTATACCCTAACCAGAGAAACTACGAAACATGAAAAAGAATTTGATCGTATGTGATGGAAAGCCGGGAAAACTGTTGAGCACCGGGCTACCCGATTTCACACGGAATGGCTGCCATTTCGCATACAAGTTCAAAAGAAAGTCTAATATCCGCTAGGACCTGAACGGATTGTACAGTTTCCGTTGACTTGGAGCTCTTTGGCAGTACCTAAGAAAATTATTTGTAGTGATGAGGGACCATCAGGGGATTACGATTACTGCAAGAATTCAACCTTGGAGTGTACCCCTCATAAAAGCTACGGTTGGTCGGTAGCTAAAGGTCGCCAGGCTAAAGGAACTTGAAGGAACCGGCGGAATTACCACAGAACATTCTAGATGTTCAAAAAGAGCAAATTCTGTCTAACTACTTTGAGACAGGCTCTTTGATGACTAATTATCACCTTCTAATGACAAATAAGATAAACTTTTATGGCTTGCTTGCAGTGACGCAAATATCCCAAGTTTGGTATTCTTGCTTAGCATTCCGTGACTAATTTCTTTGTTGCCCGTGCAAAAACAAATGGCAAATTGAATAAAAGCTGCCTGTGACATAAGCAATTTCATTTTGAAGACGTACTCTTCCATTACGTGTTTTCGGATGAAATTAGACGAAACAATAAAAATTAGCTTGATTAGAGTTACGGCGCCGTACTACTAAGGGACTTATAAAAGAGCTAATAAAAACACTAGGATAATTCACGATACTCACGATTTCTTGAGCTCTGCGGAACCTTTGAGCAATATCGTGATAGTGTCGTGGCACGCATTCGGTCCATGGCACAAATGTACGACGATGTGGTAGGCCTGTTTCCACGATCAAACGGGCAGTGTTCTTGTCCTTCACGACCACATGGTACAGCTGAAATTTAAAAATCTGAGGGTTGAACTTGAAAAAACACCTTTGTATACTGAACGGCTTCTGTTTACCATATCCAAACAGCGCTAATGACGCAGTGAACTTGTTGATTGCGCCCTCCTCCCCTCTTCCACCCTCATACTTTTGCCGCTTGGGCACAGCAACACTCGCCCATGCTACAAATACAGTTATGTCCCATGCCAATGAAGTAAATCCAATGAAGTCAGCAGCACATAGAAAACAACTATGACGCCAAATACTTGATGCAAAACGCAATCAATGGCAGTTCAAGAAAAGTCAATTTCTGAGAACGAGCCTCCTTCAAGCATGAGAGCTAGCTAGCTGCTGGCAAGTCAAGCCAACCTAGAGGGGTAGAATGAAAACGACAGGAAAATTCTTCATAGCCAGTCAACTATGAACACTCGATTTGTTCCTAAAATACGGCCAACTGCGCATTCCACGCCCGAACGCTTTTGTTTTCCTGCCTGCACTAATGCTGGAATAATTGGCGCAGTTTGCGGGCAGGCGACATCCTTCTTGACACCCTGCTGGGCCAAACTGCTACTAAAGATTGCTCAATCATTTTTCGACATAGGATTATTTAAAATTCATTCACAAATAACCAAACAGGTGTCTTGTAACGTCATGGCACTTAAGGATAGCGAAGGCGGAGTTGCAAGCCACGCCCCACGCACACGGGTAACAGCGAAGCCTCTTCAGCACTACCACCACCGGGCTTCCCTCATTCTTTACCGCTATCATCATATCTTATTTACAAACAATTAGACAGTGATTGAAATTTTTGCTACTTATGCGCCTTCTCAGCCATTTCAATGTAATTCGTTGTGAAGGACTTATTTTTTGTCGTCAAAACATTAATTAGAATTTTCAGACCCATGGACGATGATGTTATCGAGCTGAACGTCGGTGGAACGCACTATAGCACCATTCGGCGGACGTTACTAAAAGAACCTGACACTGTACTCTACAGAATAGCAAGCTCTTCGAAAGCTTTACCAAAAGGAGTAGTTCAACTAGACAACAACAAGTATTTCATCGATCGAGATGGTCCTTTATTCTCTCACATTCTAAACTATCTGAGGACAGAAAAACTCATATTGCCTGAAGGATTCTCAGAAACCAGTCGTCTCAGGAATGAGATTGAATTCTATGAAATCGAGAAACTACGAAACGAACTTGTTCCACAGCTAACAACCCTAACCTCAATAAAGCCGAAAGTCTCGAATGGAGGCTTATATCCGACAAATGAAACTGGTAAGTCAACTTTTTGGTACAAACCATCAAAAGGGCCCAGTCAGACCATCTCTTGAGTAGCCTCATTGGAACAATCAATGCATGTTCGCAGACACAAGAGTCTTGCATAGATAGGAGCTCCTAGGATAATTTTATTTAGCGCAAAAAAGAGTATCGATGGTGACAAGTACAACTGCTAGACTACCTCCGTGAACTGAGCGAATATTTCCATTCTTTCCAAACCTTCTATATTATTTTTACTATGTCTGCCATATGGGACTCTGAGTTGCCCTTAGAAATACCATTTTTCAGGCGGCTACATTACTCTGGGCTATCGAGGCACTTTCGCATTTGGAAGAGACGGGCAAGCCGACGTGAAGTTCCGGAAATTGCATAGAATCCTCGTTTGTGGAAGGGCGACGTTATGCCGAGAGGTTTTTGGCGAGACACTGAATGAAAGTCGTGATCCTGGTGGGCCAGATGATGGCGAACGTTATACCTCCAGACTATATCTCAAACATCAATGTCTTGAACGAGTACGTACTGATTCTATTGAGACGGCGTATCAGCTAATTATATCCCCGAGGAAGACTCTATCCACTCCCGTTCGATTTCAATCAAGCTCATTTCTCATTCTGGCCTCGATTAAGTTCTTTTCAAGCGAAACTTACCAGTTAGGCAAGTGCAATTTTTCAGATGAGGTTCGATAGCGGACTTGCCACTTTTGAAAAGTGGTGATCAATGTCGGCAGCATGACCTGAGGCCGCAAAAGCAAACAATTCCGAAAAAAAGCTATGCTCTCCCTCGTTCTAGTCAAAACAACGACATAAGTCGACGAAGCTCGGCTTATGTGCCTAACCGTGCATACATAGTTAGCCACAACAGAGGCAAACAAAAATAGTTCAGTAGTAAAGTCCATGAGAATACTTTGTTGAAGGCTGCAATTTCACACTTAACGCTACCTCATTTCGGGGTGTTTGTCATATTGCTACTGTAGTCAGAAGAAAATTTTTAGGCATGTGACGTAATGGCTGAAAAAGGCTTCAAATTGGTCGCCACTTGTTGCAGTGGTGCTAACGGGCTCGCTGCTGCTACTCATTCCATCGTCGCCGGTGCTCTAAGTGGAGCTAGCACAACGGTAATTGTTCTACGCTTTTCAGCTTCTTGCTACTTGTCATGTTCACTTCCTATTCAGCCTACGATTCTCTAATCAGTTCTCTAGTTTCCACTTTTTTTTCTACAGCTTCTTACTTTTCTTTGTTCGTAATCTATCGAAGCCCTTTCAACTAAAAGCCTTCCCAAGCGCAAAAACCTTTGCCCATAAGCTGGTCGGTTGTTAAGTAGAAAATGGGCTTTTGAGCAAAATGATCCTTCTGATCTGGCCTTTCCACAGATATCAAGCCAACGAGATAATTTCCCAGACTCATAACTAAAAAACTTCAATGTCATCGGCTGTACACTATGGAATTTACCTATAACAATAAGATAGTCTGTCCCTTTTTGCGAGAGTACTTAATCAGTAAAAACGGTATTCCAAGCACCTTTGTATGCGGTACTTCTTTGAATTGCCATCTAATAATCTTTATTGGGAGGCTTTTCTACTAGTCTAGAGTACTTAGTAAATATTCCAGTATTGTCGAACAATTACCGTCTTCCCTTTAGAGGGGAAAAAGAACGAAAGGCTACTACAACTATTCTCCATTTCCTATTGCCACTTGCCACTTGATGACTAGCGGTGCCCTTTTCCCTTCCCAGTCCCGCTTCGCCTTCCCCCCAAAAAACACTTTTCTAACTTTCGCAAAAAAAAAGAGTTACGGTGGGAAGAAAAGTAAAAAAGGGACTCTTCGGGGGAATCATGCGGCACACTCTGCAATTTAGGACACAGTATTGTAAAAGGGCTGTATCAAGTTTGCTACCCACAACCTCAAATCAAAATGATTTTCATAATTTAAGCTGGGGGTTACGTTCACCCTTGCGACAAGTTTGGACCAAAGATTGTTGTTGAAGTCCAGTGGCACCCAAATGGGAATGTCTATGTCTCAAAACGACATTCCATCTTTTTCTCTTCAAGAAATCACATCCCGTAAATGAAACGGCATCTCATCATTGAGAGCAGCAGCCGAGTTTATTCTCAACGGACGGACACGGACCATTAAATGATGCCAAGAGGCAAAGCGCACAAGTCGTCCGTCAATCGACTGCTGCTGCCAAATCGCCGCCACGACGCTCCCCCTCATTTGCCTGACATAATAGAGACCAAACAAAGAGTTCATACATAGAAAAGTCAATGATTAAGTGAAAAAACCTGCAGCAGCGACTGAAATAGCAGAAATCTGCAGTAACAGGAAATGGATTTATCTGATTACGTCCTCGATTCCTTCGTTAGACAGCCGAGACTCTTTTTCCCTTGATTTCTGATCACGAAAAATTTCTATGCTATAAAATTTTAAAGTAGCTCAAAAAAGTGTTATCGCCTAGCACTTTATAGTTAGCAACACCTGTAATTAATAGCCTTTTTCCAGATAGAAGTAATAACCTAGCCAATATGGCATTTTAACTATCACCTTTCTTTTAAGTATGATTTCTAACCATCAACCTTTCTAATGTCATACAATTTTGCAAGGGCTCGAAAAAAAAAANGGGGGGGGGGGGGGAGTTATATGATGAATATCCCACTTTTATCGAACGATTGTCATCTCTTCTTGAAGATGGTAGAATTAGGAAGAAAGTCTCCAACCATTCGACTATGCCCCATTACCTATCTATTTCCCCGTGCTACTTAATGACTAGTATCTCGGCTCTCCCTATCCACCCCAACCCACTCTCTCTTCCCTAACTTCAAGCTGTGAAGTAACAAAAGGAATATCTATGCAAATACATCCATGAAACTCCTGAATAGACAGTTCAGACTCTCTCTTTCTCTCTCTCTCCTACCCTAATCTAACTAACCATAAAAGCTTCCGTCTGAATGTCACAAAATTCTAATTGAGCCCAAAAAAAAGAGATGATCGGCCAGCAAATGCCTGTAAACAGCTGTTAATCAAATGAAACATCTATAGTACGCTTGTATTTTATAATTATATCGGCTTTTTTTTTTTGAAAAAACGACAAATACACAACCATCAGTATAATTGAACGACGCGAAAGCAGACAGCATGACGATGGCCACGAAAAAACGGATTCTTTGTTAGAAATTAATTCGTTTTTTGTCCTTCTCATAGCCATGAAGGGCTTGCACAGTAACCCAGGAGATCCCCTTTAGCATGGGATTACAGCAGCATAGCGCGGCTTAAAAACTCCACAGAGGACGTAAGTGTCACTTAGAATGTCTCTCAGGGCAGCAGTATCATTCAGAACTTCATCCCCAAGCCACCGGCAATCAGAAGGTAGCGCGAAAGAAAGAGATAAATGACAAAAAGCATTAAAAAAATGGTAAAAAATCTTCCCCAAAGTGGTAAGTAACCACCATTATGTTTTGGAGCGTTTACTGCCACTAGCAAAACAACTTGTTCATTTTGCATTCAAGATTTGGCGCTTATCAAGAAGTCCCATAGGAGATGGCGCGTAGGGTCATCGAGGGAAAATGTAGCTTGTAGTAGACCGGAAGGCCGTCAGACAACCGAGTGGCAACCCCGAAACTGAATGCAATTTTTGAGAATTGAGAAAAGTTGAAACAATAGTTATGATGGAATAAAAAATCAAAAAATTATGAATAATTGTGTATGAGGGACAAAAGCATAGGTCTATAGGTAAATCAAGGTTTTTTGGGTGAAATACAGTGGTTAGCGCAAGGTTGTTGATTGTTTAAAATCCCGAAATTTCCAAAGGCTGATTGTTTAGAACCCCGAAATTTCCAAACCACCGGAGTATATACGCTTTATAGACCGTCGTACTCATGACCCTCTCTCTTCCGCCGTCCTTACTCAATAATTTTTTTTTACCAAAATGAATCTTACTTACTGGATCATTCCTTTAAACCTGACCCAATCCCCCCATCCATTCCTGTAAACATGGATCAATCCCTTCTACCTAAAAACCTCTTCACATCCTCTCCACAACCAGTTAATTTCTATAAGTCTCTTTCTTTTTACCTAACAAATGTATAACCTGTAAGACCTCTATTCATTACCCTCTTCAGCATTCTCACTTATAGAGGTCATTTCATTTCGAAGAGATTCGCTCTACTTCTGATCTCTTTCAAATGGGATGGATTAAACGATTTAGCCACCTTAATACCGATACCCAGACTAAGCCCTTCCTCAATTTCAGCTCCATGAAATTCGGAAGAATTAATCACTCCGACACCACCATAATCCTTTGCAACGCCATCACCCATTCGTGTTCAGGGGGTAGAAGTGTTCTTCCTAAGACTAACCTTCAATTACTACTGGCTATTTCAGACCTTAGTAAGATACGTAGTAAGTACTCCTTGACGTCAATACCGACATAGGGCATTGACGAAGCTTCACTATTTCTCTCAAGATGACTACTCTCTTCATTCTGAAGAGTGAATCTCAGAGATTTCAAAGTTTTACTTTTCCATTTTCAGAAGAGACCATGAGACTTCAATGTGCCCTCAAACTCGCGTTAGAACTTTAACAACGTCATTTAGCCAGAAAATAGAAAGTCCCATTAAGTTCGAAACTTTCGTGTTTTTTCAGGCTAGATGACGTTGTTAATGATTCCCGTTGAAATTTTATGGCCATTCTGGAGATTTTTTCCATCCAAAAATGGATTTAAATTTGCGAATTGCGAATGAAATTAAAGGACACTGCAAATGTAACATAGCCTGCACGTACATACATTCGCACTAAAAAGTTTCAAAGTTCTGAATAGAAATCGACTGACTAGTGCATTCCAGAGGGTGTAATTACTGCCAACAGTTTTCTCCAGTAATCTTACGAGGATCTTAAATTTTGCAGAAATTGCTCGTGCAACACGTGCCCAACTAATTAGGAGACAACGGCGTTACTCATAATAAATGAAACATCCTTTTCCTACTTAACCTCAGAGCAAAGCAATGATTAATACCGAGGCTTCGACCGATACGAGTGACCGGTTAATGCCAGTCCTTCATGTTCGAGAAGAAAGCAAAAACGGAGCGTAAAGTCATAGGAACCGGACTACTGAGTGGAATTTTTATTATTTTCTTATTTTTCAGGAATGACCTTATCCTTAAAAAGTTTAGAAAATTAACACCAACACAAAACTTCTACTGAACAAGGTTGATGAGGGAAAGAAGAGGGATTAAACGGGCAAGAATTGGTTTGGGAAATACCTCCAAAACTCTTGCCCTACAGATTCTCGAATTACAGGCCTGATAAATCACTTCACATACGTTACTGACCCCTTGTAAAACTGTAAAAGAAGTAAATCCCTAGTAACTACAGAGGAGGTAAATCACTGGCCTTGTCATCTTTTAGGCTTAGCACACAGCTGTTGTTGAACTTTTCCGCTTTGATCAGCCTATGGGATCGTCTTCCAAAATCACCTTTGCCCATGGAATTATTAGGACCACCCATTTCAGGATCTGATGAACCATCGAAATTGTGGCGATTACGAAGAACAACGATGGGCGCACTATACGGAGTATGTGTTCTATCGGGAAAGTCAAGGAGGAATCCTTACACCTTCACCCAGAGATCTCTAGTTATGTGATGTTCCTCAACATACATGCTAATTTTAAATCGTGATAGATGTTTTTGTTTTGCTGCGACATTTTGCTGTACTTGTACCATATTTGGCAATTCCATTCTACCGAAATCTCGCTCTTCCATTACCAGTGTGCTAATACGTTTTTTTTTCGTTCGTTGATGTGAAGCATAAAGCAAATTTGGCAGTCGTACGAATTACCTCAACAATAACCCTTTTGACAAACTGCCACAATAAATGCAATATCGCATTCTAACAACAGCAATAACCGGAAGCTACCCAATAGTAGCAATAAATAATAAAACAGAATAAAAATAGACGCTTACAAATGATCCGGCAGCGATTTCGAGAGCCAGCGCATATTTGGGATCCTTAATTCGGAATAGGGTAGCTACGCAACCTCGTACATCATCGCGATTGAACCCAACAAATGGATCCTTGTAGGTAAAGTGAATACGCGGATTCCTGAAGTGGCAGAATCGTTATCAAGTAAATGAAGTATTTACCTAACTGCAACACTTCCTCGTCGTGATCTTGTTCACTTCCGCAAATTTACTTCGTTTACTACTGAACTTGTGAAACGTTCACAAAACCAATGACGAATGGAAGTACAGAAAGGAAGTTTTTTTCTTTCGAGCAACGGATATACATTGCAAATTAGCGGAAGCTTTCGAAAATTCATGAGCCAACAAGATCTGAACGCACTTCTGATGTAGAATATTCAATTTTATCTGCATTTGCTGAACTTCATGCTGATAGCTGGCAAGAGTCTCGCGATTCTTTGTGTCCAGCTCCTCGTCGTACGTGATCGAAGCAAGTTCCTTCTAGAAGCGATAAAGTAAGAGATAAAGGATAAAGCCTCTGGCGTTAATCAATCCCGTCTGAGGGATGCACTCCCGCATTCGACATCCATACAGAATCGCAGGGGGTAATGAATCCGTATGAGGCCCATAAAAAGAGCGATCAGCCACTGTAGAAGTCAGTGCTTCAATCCTCCCAGACGAGTCTAGTATCACTTGACCAACCCTGGAGGGATGAAATGCTTGGTTGGGCAAGGCGGATATCGAATGGGGATCGAACCCGTGACCATGCGTGTGTGATAGTGCGCCGCTTTCCACTAGACTACCTCAACCCAAGCGATGAAATATCTCAGAAATCCCAACAACCTCGACATTACGGTAGGGTTCAGTGGGCTCGCCAACATCTCAGCCTAAAGGGAAAAACTTCCCTTTTCATACTAAGTATGTAGTACATCAAGTGCCTCAACCACAGAGGGAGACCACAGATTTAAAACAGTGAACAGGTTACGATAGCTGCTATTTCAGGCAAGTGTTCCTCTGTGAAACAATTACTGACAAGGCAACGCTCTTCAATTTTCGCCTTCTTCCTGGAGAATCCCTTTCGACGCGATCTTGCCTTAATTAAGTTTGATTCCACTCACCCGATAGTTTTTCACTTCGACTTCACGTGTTTTCAGCTCGGATGATTCCGCGGTATTTTTTCTTGTCATCTGCTCATATTCGGCTTGTTTCCTTTTCAACTCAGGCAGGATCCGCTTTTTCCTTCAACATTAATGAGTTTATTCAATGAAGGAAAATGGAAGCAAATTGAAAGGAAAATTACTTCTCCTCAGCTGTAGACACTTCGGCTGCGATTTCCTTCAACTTGGAGCGATACCCTTAAAAAGACGAAAATTAAGGAAAAACTCGCACCAATTGAGAACGCTATCTTTGCAATAATCCATCTGAGCAGCGCGCAACAAACCTTTTCATTTACTTCTTTTCCCTTTCTGGGCACCTACCACCTCAAAACAATGTCCCGCGAGGACATCTATTTATTCAAAATGCTAAGCAGGATACAACATAAACAAGATTGACTACAACACCTTCCTTCTCGTTGGGTAATATAACTCAACGACTCTCTATTTACAAGATGTTGACGAATAATAACCAGCAGGTCTTCAATTTCTATCTAGCGAAACGACTTTGCCATCTCTGGAGCTAACTTTTACAAAGTAATATATACTCTATGAGCTAACTGATAAGTGTGAACTGGAAGTCACTGCACGGCCAACCTTTTGCCTAGCTTAGCTAACTTGAACCTCTCTCTGTTAGATCAGCAGCCGCTAGGACTGAAGTAGGTGGACTAGAAAAAAATTCGAATGGTTTAATTAATAAAAAAGAGAAGTGTACGGTGTGATTTAATCTTGTTACATTTCCCTATATCATATCTTTCTTTAACGGCCGTAAAAATTGTCATTCGCATCATCTTCAACAAATAATAACATCGAGTTAATATGAGGATAATTTATGATGGGCCAAAGAAGTTAACAAAAGGTAGGCGAGGCAAGGGGCAGGTTTTCGTGACTGTTACCAGTCACGAAAACCTTCATGACTGTGAAGGGGGATCAGCAAAGAGGAGTATCATGAGAAGGGGATACTGTATCGTAGGTGTCTGGTAGGCAGAGAGTCATCAAGTGGGAAGAAAAGAGCAGAGTAAGGCTTTCAACGAGAGAGGTCAACACTTTCAACTTTGGTGGCAAAAGAAAATGTTGACCCGCTCGGGAAAAGGAAGGTTTGAGAGACGTAGTAACGTGGTAAGGATTGAACGCAAATTTTGCACTGATGTTTTCTGGAAATGTCACTAACACGCCTGGAACTTTGGAAGCGAACATGACGGGGAAAAACCACTGCAACAAAAGCACACAAAGCGTTATGCAATGGTCAATTCTACTTAGAGGCTAGCCACGCATTCGACTTCCAGTACGAGTAGTAGTGACATTAGAAAACGTGAAGAATCATTGTCGATAGTCTTTTAAATGACTAAATCGAATATACAGCCGATTTCTGAGAAACCAAAGTCTCAGCCGGTCTAGATAAGAACCGCCTCAGTACTCGATCTCCAGATCACTGGTCGGGAAGCCGGCACCACTCCTCACTACTTCTAGTTATAGATAGCAAAAAAGGTCTTTGAAGTACACAATATAACCCTACAAGATAAAGCCAGTGTCATCAAATCCTGCATGGTAAATCTTGTAGTTATGGTAACTGACCACAACGAGGGCTCATAGTTCTATACGATGAGTAGTAAAAAGTGCAGTAACCTCAATAACTTTTCCACTAAAAGGGAATGGTGATGGTCTTTTGAATGGCTTACCTGTGATTTGCTCTTCTACACTGATAGCGTTGCCACTGTCATCCGTCGTCATACCTTGCGCAACAGCATTTAGTTTTTCGCGTGCTTTCACTGCCAGCTAAATGGGAAATAGTTATTACATCCAAGTGTTCATATCAAGGGAGAAAAGGAGATAAGGGCTACAGATGTTACGACATCAAACAAAACCTTCTCTCCTCCTTAACCTTGATACTAACAAGATGATGAACAAGAACAATACTAACAAGATTGTAAGAAGCAAAGTCTTCCCATCGTCTACTTGTTATAGTATGCCCACTACAGTATGTGGACTAAGGAAATANAGGAAAAAGAAAACTATTTTTCAGGAGAAATTTTCTCTGGCAAACCAGAGAAGGCAAGAAAACAAGGAACTGTGACTAAGAATTTGTTACAATTCCTCATTTCCCTGTCCATGAGTACTGCATAGAAAACTACAAAATACACATTTTTCAAACAGATGCTAACGACAAAACTAACCATAATGGCAAGTAATCGAAGTATAAAAAGGCGAATCAGATTGCAGAAGTAAACACACCTCTTCAGCAGTCTTGAAGGCTTCCTCCTTTGATCCAATCTCGTTCTCCCACTTTGCAAGATCTGCTTCCTTCTTCTTCATTTGTTTAATTTCCTATAAAGCAACCGAAACAAGTCTTGCTAGCACCACTGATGCAAGAGCTCTGCATAACTGATCTAGTTGAAAAAAGGAAAGATATTAAGACAAAAGAAAGAGAGATATTCATGGACATAAGGGAAGAAAACGAGGTCAAAAGATTCCTCCGAAGGTAAAAGAGAGGCAGTTCAAAACAAACATGCTTTGAGATTTGAAAGGATTTAAAATTAGCTGCCTCTTTGTGACTCACGTTATTAAGAGACTTTCGTTTTTCTTCGTATTCCGTCAAGGTTTCGCCGAATGTCTCTTTGCACTCACGTTTCTCCTCATCGCAAGCTTCAATTTTTGCGAGTTCTTCTGCAACATTTCCTTCCAACGTGGAAAACGCCTCTGCATGACGCTGAAAAATAAATTCTATTCTATCCAAAACTTGAGTAGGCTGAGGTGTACAAATGCGATCACTCACACCTACTTATGCGTATAACGTTGAAACAATTTCAATATATAAACCAACTTACCCTCTTCTTAGCGTCTTCCACGCGAGTAAGATCTTCCTGCTGTGACTCCAAGACTGCCTCAACTTCCTTCAATTCTACATCTAAACTTTTGATTTCTTCCGCTTTCTCCACAGCAAGCTTCTCACAATGCTCGGACTTTTCCTAAACAATTCACCATAAGAAAAACGAATAGTGCAAAAGAAAAGATCCAAAAGGAAGAAAAAAGCTACCAAAGCCATGTAGTAGGTGAAAGCTGTGAGTTTCCGCTCGCGACGTTCTATTTCACGATCACAATTATTGTATTCCAAAAAGTTCTGCTTGTCTCTCTGTAACTTCTCCAGTTGTGGGAGGATGTCCTCGGCCATGAGCTAAATAGGAATGATATAATAATATCAAACTAGTATTAATGAATTTCAGAATGATTTACTTTTTCAATCTCGTCGACTTTAGACTGCTTTTTATGGATCGTGTTCAAAGCCAGAGTTCTTTTTGCTTCATACAGTTTAGTACCAGCGGCTTCTTCAATCATGCCCAAAATCTGGAATCGCGAAAATATTGAAATCATAAATGTCAAAATATCACAAAGACCGATTTCGAAACAGTGAAAACATGTAACGTACCTCGTGAGGCTTCATATTGAGAACTTTAGTGATACGACCTTGCATGATAAGAAAATGAGGATTATTTACATTGAGACCGACACTGCGGAAGAAATCGGAAACCTGAAGCGGAACCGGATCGAGGTATAATATCAATACGAATGAATTAATCATCAATCAAACTTTGTAGAACCGCTCAGGTATCCAAAACTTACCTTCGCGTTCGTGGCAGTACTTCCATTGATCGTGTATGAGTTCCGACCATTGACGATAATCTAAAGGAAAAATATTAAGTTTCGGCAAATATACTATGAATTTAGTGGTCTTACCTGCCGGCGAATGACAATTTCGTCGCAATTATGGTATCCAATTGGCCCATGCTTCTTGTCTCTATTATCAAAAGTTATTGTAACAGTTGCTTTGTTAATACCAGCCTGCCCTTGCTTGTACACCAAATCATGAAGTTGACCTGAAAAGAAAAATTTCAACCGATTTCATTATCACTTGAACAGCTTAACCAGCAGAAGGTTTGGTCGGAAAAATCCTGAAATCAATCATATTCATGGAAGCAGACGTACCTGCCCTGATGTGTGTTAGATTCGTTATTCCTAGGACAAAGCAGATTGAATCTAAGATATTCGACTTCCCTGTGCCATTTAGACCTAAAGAAGTCGACTGACAATTCTATGTGAAAATGAAGAAAGATACCAAAAATACTGCATGATTTTGAGCAATGTTCACATTACACACGCTTCGAAACCTTCGATGAAATCACTAATTTTAAAAACTCTCATTAGAATCGCTTTGGTATCCAATATGAAGCAAATTTTTGAATCAATCTGATGGTATGGCTCGATCTCGTGAGCGAGAATAACAAAGACGGACAGTCAGTTTAGTTTACACCGTCGACCGTTTTTTGATTACCTGTTTTAGGAACAACTCGCCGTGCCCATCCAACAATTTATTGCGAATCCATTAATGCAATATAGGGAAAAATTCAAACAGCTGAGGTATGCACTGACGGATCCAATTCCTATGGACCTGATTATCTGTCTGTAAAGCTGCTTTCCCATGCAAGAGGTTAAACGGCGGGTTTAGAGTTATGAGTCGGGGAGGTGCAGAAAAAATGAACTTTCCATCCCACTTTGGTGGGTCAGCCTCATGAATAGGACAGAATTCGCAACTAACACGAGAAGCCATTTAGCTTGCAGAATCACGTTCGTTTTCGGTTTGAAGATTCGAAAAACAACTTACCAGTAATAGCGTTGAATTGTGTATCGAATCCATCGATAACTTGCAATTTCGAGTAGGACTTGAAGCCGTCGATTTCTAGCCGCTTAATATACATACTGAAAATTAAATCTTAGTATACTATGACAAATATTTTGAAGGCTGCATAAAGACTCGACAACGCAGCTTAGAACATAGAATGGCAACGCTATTTCGATATAAACAAGGTGCATAGTGATCATGTTACTAGTTGTGCTCAGCTCGCCCTTCGAGGCTCAGTGCATCGGAGTCTCGAGAGCCGAGCTGAGCTAATATTGTTTAGACCTCAGGCGAGTTTAATTAGACCTGCAGCCACAACGAAGTAGTAATTGGTAAAGAGAAAAAGCTTCCAAAGAACTGCCGTCAAGATGGCAGATTGTACCCTTAAAAGGCAAATTCGAGAAAAATCTGAGGCAACCTTGGAAGCTTTCCCAAAATGTACGGAATCTCAAGGTGACATGCTCAGCATTCCCATCTTCCTTTAACTATCCTTCTTATAGCAGATTCCAAGCGACTAGTTCAAAAGGCTTCACGACAATCAGCTGATTATCATCAATAAAGCAATGAAACAAATCCTGCCAATCCTAGCGCTCAAAGGCATTTGCTTTGGAATTTCAAGTATAGCTACAGCACTGTTTGATATGAGTGGCAAAAAGACGAAAATGAAAATGGAGAAAGTTCAAGAAAATTAAATTTTTTCCAAAAAACAAATAAAAGGGACGCAAGGGAAAACCTGCTACACGGATATAATTTGGCCAAATTCAAATGATTCAGCGTTCGCGCCTTCGCTAATCTGCCGCGATATTTGAATTCCCAATTTGGGTGCAACGCCGATGTCAGTGTCTCGGTCGTCGTTGGTGACGTTTTATCAGTTCTTCTCATTCTACCTCTAAGTCGTTTCATAGTTCGTTGACCTTTTGTTCTAATGATAAGAGTTTATTCGAGCAGAAAAACCTCTATGGGGATTTCCTGGCAGAAGCCTTGGGAAACCTGGTATTCAACCCAAAAACTTATCAGGTTGGGAAATTAAGTCGACTAATGAGTTTCTAGTTATCGCAACTTGAGCGCAATCGTCTTCCGATGTGTGATTTCGCCAAATAAACTAGATAAAGAAGTAACGAAAGAAGTTCAAATATCACGGTTTAGCCTTAGACTTCTTTCAAAAAGTTTGTCACCAACTTGTTCAGTCGTTTCTCTTACTCACCTTTGCACTGGAGAATCACAACAAAGTTCCCCTAACTCTTCCACTTGGCTTCTGCAAGTTCGATGCTTACCACGTTAAGATGTCACTTAGTCAACCATTGCACACCCATTTCCGTAGGAAATGTGACTAGTCCATGTTTGGAAGAGGCTATCTAGCAGTCCTCACAAATACGGTTCCGAATACCTAACAACGTATGTTTGATCACCCGAAGTTCATTGTGATGAAAACTAAAAAGGGCCTTGAAATGGAATGACGTACAAAACTAATATTTCTTACTCTTCCGATGCGAGCTTTCTTTATTTATGTCATGTACGTCTAATGAAAAGAGACCTACCCAGTGGTAGTACAGCGTTTAGACTCGTTTCCAGATCACAATGTCACAGCCATTTCGAGATACGTCTAATAAGACGCCTACAAGTATGATGAGAGATCTGACAATACGAAAAAATTCAGCAAGTGCTGGACGCAAGTACACATCTCATACTACAACATCGAATCAAACAGGCTTTGGTGTCGGTGGTACATCGAAGGTAAGTACATTTGTATTCGTAATTGTTTTCCAATTCAGCCTATCTGCAACGAAAGGTGAATGAACTTTCGAGAGTTTCTCGTTCTTGGTGGTTATCAACAAAGTAGTTCGAAATTTTAGAACAGTTATATAAGCCACAGCTTCTGAAGGGGCATAGTTTCGTGCTTCGACAAAGACCGAACCTCGGCTTTATCTCGCTTAAAAGTGCAGTGGAAAACCTTAACTGTGCCCAGAAATATTGATAAATCAGTGAATTTCGTGAGCTAGAGAAATATGGGAACAGTTGAAAATGGAGTTTACTTTCAGAATCAGAAAGGGCTACGTAGAAGAGACGTGACACCGTCACGAGCTTACGTCGGAGGAGGCTTGTGTGCTGGTGGAGGCGATCGTTACGTTGCGTTGAGGAAGAGCGAACAGGATCTGGAACTTGCTAACTATCTACTGGCTCAGGTTTGCCTTTCGAAGCGCATCCCTCTTAAGCAAGTGTAGAATGGCGGTGTGAGATGCTCAATATATCAATCCACTGATTTCGTTCGGGGTACAGGTTGTACTATGTGAATAGTGCAATTTTACTCAAAGGATTGTGATATGGTGGATTCCAGAGTATTCCCGCCGAAAACCGTTTTTTGCAAATCTTGCCTTATTCAAGGAGCACATGCATTTCAAAAAAAATCAGCAATGCATCCAATGAATTGTATTGTATTGTCCAAATTAATCTATTCTAGTGCTTGACCACAGGATGCAAGATAACGCTGCGTCCGACCGTATCGCAAGTATCCTGTAGGAAGGCTTTGCTCCGGCGAAGAATCTCTTCATCGAATTCGGCAAACAACCCAAGTTAATCTCAAGTCCTATGGCAGTTTTAGAGCTGCGGGATTTCATCGAGTTACCTTTAAATTATTATGTTAATCGATACCACTTCACGAAGAGGAACCAACTTAGAAGGTTAATTCTAGGCGGCAAATTTCGGTAGGCAAGAGTTCAGTTGAGGGGTGAAGAATGTAGGTCCTGCGTTTGCTGAGCTTCATAGGTAAAGTTGGCTCCTGCGAAAATTGACTCCTTTCCGGTCACATACGACAAGCGCGATGTTAGATAATTTCTGTGTGTCCCATGTTTAAAATCGGCCCTACTCAAAAATAAAAATATACAGAAACTCTGGGTTAGGTTTAAAACCGTATGAGTGCTCTCAAGGTGTTGAATGTTAGCAAAGCATTGCTCGAACATCTAAAATTCATAAAGATGGAATTACTCTTTCAGCCATCTGATTCTACTTTCAACACATCAAATTCTGCTCCTTCTAGTCCACAAAAGAATTACGAACAGGAACAGATGAAAAGAATGATGAGAGGTATTTTTTCGTTGTCGTCCTTATGTGAAAATACAGATTTCATTCGGCAGAGCTTTATAGCGAAAAATACATTACCAGTAAACAGCGCAAACGTTGCAACGCAGTTTCACTCAGGAGCGGTCGTAAAACGGTTATTTGCTGAGTGCTATGTCATTATAAAAGCAGCCAAATTATTGTGAGTCTGGACGACTGTTAGTCTACGATTAATGCATAAATTTTAAATTCTTACACATTGTCGTCAAAGTCTCTCTAAAGTAGATAAGTAAAAGTACTAGCTATTAACAAAGCAAATCAGTTTGATGGCTTGTTAGGGACTGTACTTCAAAGTCTGTGCTGAAGCTTGAATCTTGAACGTGTAACTTATCGGATATTAACAATACGAATGAAAAGATCAAAACAATCATAACGAGAAGCAAAGTAGAAAAACAGTGTAGCATGTGCATGAAGATGAATACGATGAAAATGGCTGGTGGTAGTAAAAATTGCAGTGGCTAACTAAGAAGGAAGTGTTCTCTCTGAGACAATTGACTTTGGTGAAATTGAGTTCGGCGGAGCAACGGATAAAAATGGTGCAGCTGCTCAGGTCTCAAAATGCAATTCGTTGCTTTCGTGCTCCAGCGTTGCACCGCCTTGCTTGTCTGATGCACGCGAAACTCACATGAACCCTTCGTAGGGCACTTCCGAACATGGACCGATGCTTTCGCTACCCTTAACCGGTTACACTTAAACGTACTTCTTTACCTGATAATTTGCATATGCCACTTCAATAGTAACGAGCTCGATGATCCCTATCAGCTAGTTTTTATCGCGAACTTCTTTTGGAGGTGTTTTTTCAAAACCGAAGCGTGCTGAGCTTCCCCTATGTACATAGTTGGGATGGGAAGATGTTTTCGCGTGGTCCGAATCAATAACCAGACAACAAGCGTGTCTTCAGCAGGCACTGTTTAGCTTCAGCTAGAAGCTTGGTTACCGTGGTATTTCCAAAAACCTTGCATTACTTTCAACTTCGATGCTGGCCGTTATGAGTCAAAATCATTTTTAATTGGATGAACTATTGCTCGATGACAATGTGCGTTCCTCTTCACTATTTTATCTGGAAGGCTATCTAGCTGGCCCTGTTAGGCTTATAAATTTTGAGTTTAATATTTTTTGTTCGCTTCACTCCACCAGAACTTCTTCAGATGTTTGCCGCATGCTACAAAGTCCGAATGGTTTTGAAATACAATACGTTTATTTTCTTCAATAGTGTGTGAACAATCATGTTCTGATGGAAATTTCTTTAAAATTTTTCAAGGAGAAGCTGAAATGAAGTATAGTATAAATTGATTTGTTCTTATCTCGTTTCAGTGAAATCTGCTGGTAATCTCACGGATGCTGGTGAGGATGATCGCATTCTGTGCTATAAGAAAAACATGGCACCATTACCCGCCGTAGGGCATCTTAATCAGGCAAAGGTTAGCTTGCGAGTTTTATATTACTGTTGATTGCAGATAGACGAAAACGCCTGACTTAACGCATCTTATTGGTGCGGGTTTCGCTTGTGAGCAAGTAAAGCTCAAGCACTGTAGCGTGAATCTGTAATCTATCATCTCATTCAGCTCAAGTCTAGGTGCTATATTCAACGTGTGTCCAACCGGCTTCTACGGTCAAAAAATCGACGAGGCACATCCCTCAACAGCCAGAGCGGGTCCTCGATGCACCGGAACTGAAAGGTATCTATATCTTTTTAGAAGAATCGAAATGGCTTACATTGTAACCTTTGGCTGCTTTCATAGTCCACGACCAGTCGCTCGGCTGATCGCGCGATCTGTTCGGAATCGTCCTCGGCGGCACCCATAACTAGCGCGGCCTCCTCGACCGATCGAGCGACCGGTCGAGGCGCGATCAGTCGAGCGACCAGTCGCGCGAACTGGTCGCTCGCAAAATCGTGGACTATGAAAGATGCCCTTGTGCTCTTCAATGAATGCAAGGTTTCCTCTAAGGAATAGACGCGCTAATTTCCCCAGCTAGCAGTCACAGCAGTTTACTGAAGCAAGTAATAATAAAAATAATAGTAGTAAAGATCAAATCCATTTGTTCTAGATGATTACTATATGAATATTATTGATTGGAGCAGTTGTGGCGTCGTTGCTGTGGCATTGTCTTTCACATTGTACTTATGGAATGCCGATAGCGGAGAAATTCAGGCAAGTTAGAGGTTGAATAAGCTTCGCCTGAAAATCTAATGAGGATAATGAATCACTCATTGTCCTAATGTAATGACCCTTTTTGCTTGTTGACGTTTGACGGAATGAGCTTTTTCAGATTTTGTTTGAGCTAGATGAAACTAACGAAATGAACCTGATCACCTCGGTAAAATGGTCGTTGGACGGGAAATTCCTTGCAGTTGGATTCAAGGATGGCTCCCTGAAGGTATGTTGATGACTGTTGTAGTGGTTATTGTCCCAATGATTTGTTACAATTTCAGTTGTACGACCCTCATCGCGTACCTCCACCAAACGGGAAACTGGAACTGAGAACAATGAAGCCTCCCCGACAATCTCGAAACGGTATAAGACCCTAACGGCCCCTCCTATTCTTTGAAAGCTTACCTTTTCTCCAGGTGTGCTGGGCTGGCGTGGCGCTGTCGTTTCAGCTGGATATCAGTCCGGTCAAGTCATTCATCACGACGTTCGTATTCCAAACCATATAATAGGGTAAGTTTTTAATTGGAATTACTTCGTAATATCATTCGAAGACGTTAACTTAACGTGATGTCATACATGATTGATATTCTGCTTTTGTTGCCTATCGTACTCCGTCTGCTACCCGGTTGGTATTGCGGAACTTTACCTGGGTTTTGGGATCTGGTGTCTGTTACTATTTTAGTATCTGTTCAGCTCTTTGAGATAGCAATGCTGAGAATGATTCATGCAATCTCATTCACATTCACATGTTCTATACCAGCATATGACATCCAGACTTTAAACAGTTCATTTGGTCAGGCGGCTATATGCATAAATTTCCAAAGACCTACCTAGTCACTGTGACTAATGCCGTTGCGCCCACACTATTTGCTTGTTTACAACATGGCGGTTCTTTTGCTACACTTATGTTACCTTTTCTCAAGCAATTATTATAGCATATGGGAAGGCCACGATCGAGAGGTTGTTGGTCTCCATTGGTCGCATAATCAGACTAAACTGGCTTCCGGTAGCGGGGACAACACAGTTCGTGTATGGGACGACTCTCGCATCGGAAGTACCACCTCGGTGAATAATTACTTTCTCTGATGCAGTAAACAACTTCATCATCGTCTGTCCTTTCCTTAAATGGTTCTGTTCGAGGAAAGCTTATTCGTTCTTGACGAACATGTTGGATCCGTTCGGGCGGTTCAGTTCTGCAATTTCAAGTCAAGTCTTTTGGCCACCGGCGGAGGCATGCAATGTAAGACCATCAAGTTGTGGAACGTCAACAGCGGGCAATTACTAAAAAGCATTGATACCGGGTCTGCTGTAAGTTGATGATTAACTTGTGAAATATTCGAATGCGTCATTGAGATAGCTATTTATAACCCGCCTCTCTCTTCAAAATATCACGTTTGCGATTATGCCAGTTCAGTGATTATTGGAAAAGTTTATACAAACGTTATGTTTCGAATGCAGTATACTGAACGCTCAATTGCGCGGTATATTTTAAATTCTTGTTTTTATCCTTATTATGATTGTTTAGGTAAATGGCATTATTTTCAATAGCGACTACAAGGAAATGATGTCAGCTCATGCTTGTGGTAAACTGGTCATATGGAAACATCCTAACTATACTGAGATAGCGAAACTATCAGGTACTTGTCCTGTTATAGCTGAAAAGCGGCTTGTAGGGGGTAGCATCAAACAATGCTTGTCGTTGGACATTTCATTTTCTCAGCTATTCAAATGAATGAATCATCTTTAGGTCATGCACCCGAGCGTGCGATCTCAATAGTTCAATCTCCATGTGGTCAGTTCGTGATGACTGCAGGTGGCGATGAAGCTCTTCGAACGTGGCATCCCTTCAAGGCGGGTTTTGTAATCATTTAATCCTTATCCTTCTCTTTATTCGAGGTCTATTTTTTGGGACTATAAAATGAGCTGTAGTTTACGTAGGGGAGCTGCAGTTAATATAGGATGAAGGCTGGCGATAAATTAGGTTTACGCCACATATTTAACATCTCTCTGAAAGCATTCCTGAGTCTGGAAAATTTTATGCGTTGCAGATTATTATGTAAAACTTTTATTTATGATGATCCACCTAGAGGGGTTATTGTGCAGAAACAAAGCGAAGCCCCATTTGTTATTTCATTACACTTTATCTAAATGATCTTCTTTCTCTGTTAATCACCTACAGCTGGGTGCGGGTGGCGCCAACAGCTGGTGGAAGTCTCAGTGCACTGAGGCCTGTCAGCGATTCTTTAACATACGTCTTTGGTGTTTCTCTTGTGTTTAACAGAAACTGTTTAACGGTCCTAGCTGCGACAATAGAACAACTCAACGTGTAGTGTGAGCGGACTTCTGATTCGACCAGTAGGTTAAAATGTCGCTCGCGAAACCAATTCGGCTTCAGAATCCTGAGATCTTTTCAAAATCTTGTCAAAGGCAATGAGAATTTCAACTAAGTTAGCTGTTACTTCAGGTCGACAAGAGTACACATCAGTTGGCACAACGCAGCAAAATGTTCAATTCACTGACTATTCGATAGTTTCCTTTTATTATGTATTGATGTATATATTCGTGAATATGTTGTGAAACGCAGTATCTCATAATTGAGCGACCTCCTTTTAAAGTACTAAGAGCTAAGCATTATATAATTAATAGTGAACTAGTTTTACAGTGTTTCATATGATATGCCTGGTTTTGAACCAGTGTGTTTACAGCACCATAACTCTATGTAGCTTTGATTAGTTTATCGCCATTTCTACTTGACTTCATTATGTGTGTATAGCCACTGATAAAAATTAAGGTCATAGCTGTTTTTTGTATTCAGTGGTGGAACAGCCAGGCCAGTATTGGATTGCTCAGGTGTATTCCATTCAAACAAATGCTATTTCATCCAGTGTCATTCACTGAATGGCTGGGTGATGGAAGGCAATTTGTGCGGATCGAGTGGTCGAACCCATGGACGACGACAGCAAGAGTGAACCCACGGTTAGTCCCAAACAGAAAGGTCAGTTTGAAGCTCACTCAGAATGCTTCCCCTTCATGGATTCTGTAAGCTAACTTGTGACAATTTTTCTTGTTTATGTCATAGTTCGAAAAGTTCTTTGATCTGTCATAATTCAATCGGAGTACATCCCACTTCCGCCTCGCCCTCCCACCTCCCCGCCCACAGTGAGAGCTGTTATTAAACAAAGAAATGTCTTGAGATATGCCACTGTCACTCTTCAAAGAGCAGAATGTGAGTGGGGATAATGGGATATTTGGGGATCTTGCACCACTTGTTCACTCTCTGTGTCTGAAATGCCTCTTTGGAAACATGGTCTGGCTTTTTAAGAACATGTTTTTTATGTTGTTTGCATCATGTTTTTTTGAACACCTGTATATTACTAGTAGTTTCCCCTTCCAATTCTTGTGCTAGTTGGGTGAGAATGTTGCAGTGGCTTGATTTGGGCTCAACCGGAGACTGACGAAATTGAGGTTGCTTGGTTTTTAGACCTTTGTCAATCTTCATGTCTCAAAGCAACCATCCATCAGCTGTTACTTGGACACATATTGCCGCCTCATAGTTTTTGTCTGTCACTTCGTAGCTCTTTGCTATCCTAGCACTACCCTTTGATGAAGAGATCAGTTGACTAAACACGTCTTTTTGCTAAGTCCTGCTTATGATACCGAACGGGTTCCATACTAACTCTGTACTTTCCACGGTATTCATAAAAAACTATTTTATTTGACTCTCGATTGCCCAAACATTGCTTTTTCATACACACACTTGAATTGTACGAGTGTCCTAACGGTGGTAGTGGACCTATCTCACCTGTTCCATTGTAGATTGCATCTCGTTTCTAAGAATTCTTTTTTCATGGTCGTAGATTTGTGACGGACTCAATCAGGTTTTTATGGCTACAATTCATCACCACTCCTCTGTAAACCCTTAACTATGGTTGTGCTGCTTCCACTTTGCGCCGCTGTAGTCCTTATCTCGTTGTCGGTCTCACTACTTGCTGTCGTTCCTTGTCATCTGTTGTCAAGCCGCTAGTACTCACTATGCCACGGCCTATCACATTTTCTAAAGGCTACATGACAACGAATTCTCGATTGATAAGTTAGTTCCACAGATTTTCGGGGTCCTCTACTCTTAACTAGTCCTTATTAATCTGTGCTACGTATCGTTTGCTAACAAATAGGTTTATACGTGAACACACGAAGAGCTATCCACCCACGTGACACCCAGGCAGGCATGCTCATTTATTGACGAGCACAGCAGCCGATGACATATGAAGGTCACGGCGGCCTGACCCATTCATTCGCTCTTCTTGTTGACAGACGTCACCATTGGCGGCGTGACAAAGCTTTCAGCTCGGACAGCAAATGCTCGATATGATTGAGACTTCGTTAAATATTCAGTTTTAACCTTCCCAACCTTCAGTCTTCAGAATAGGAAGCCATTTTTAGGAACTAGTATTTTAAAAATATCCTCACGTTATCTTTTTTAGAACTGCTATTGAGTTTGCGACTTGAATTCTCACTCTTGACCCCTGTCGTTTACCATCCATTACGTTTTCATCCGAATTTTTAAGTGCCACGGCGAAATAATTGTTTTTCATCTAGTCAATACTTATGATGTTAATTGTAAGTTAAATTTACGGCAAAACCGTTTCCTCTGAGATATATAAGTACATAGGGGAGGGGAACAGCATGCAGCAAAATGGAGCCTCTTGTTCTGATTTCTTTTTTATGACCTAGCTGCCGACTGAAGTGTTCAGAAATATTGGGGAGTCAAAGGAAGGTGTTTTAGTCATGAATCATTCACCAGCATTCTTGCTGTGCTGGGAGCGTCTTCTTTCTTTGTTTCTTAGCTGCTGTGGTCTCTTTCAAGCTGCCAAGATACCTAGCAAAAAACCCTTGTCTTTGCTTCAAGAATATTATATACAAGCACGTGCGATAACTCAAATTTCACCTCCGCTTGGACTGCGCCTTTTTTTGACTGTTTTTCTTAAGTTCATGTTCGTGTAACCAATATATCGAGAGACGCATTCTGCATCGGTCGGAAGTTTTCGATGTAAAATTTCCGAAAATCTCCGTAGAACATATTGCTGTTTTGTCTGCAGGGAAATAGTTTTTTTTTAGAGTTCTGTCTCCGTTGTAACCAAAGTGAAGGGGCTGAATCATCAAGTGCAAAACGTGGGATGAAGGACGAGGAGCACACTTCGTTCTGCAGATCTGGTGACGCCGTGGGGTGTGTTAAACTATTTTTTATGAGCGCTGGAAGTGCGGCCATAGTTCTCTTTGTCATCTTTCAGAATCGATGCTGTCGATTCAACAGTGAATATAGCAACTTCATTCGCCGAATTAAGGGATGCAAAACTACAAGAGAAGATCGCTTTTGTTCAAGCCATCGCACGAAGACAGGATGTGATTTTCGGAGACGGTGTTAATGTAAGTAGTTACGTTGTACTGCATCAAGTGGTTTTCTGTTTACCTACATCTCTTCTTCGACAGTAACGAAAGTACACATTTAGTACTCCATCAAAGCTAAAGAAGAAGCATGGAGAGAAGTAGCAAAAGAGGTGGAAGGAATGGGTTTGAAGTCATTCATTGGTAAGCTAATTGGTAGATTCAGAATATACACGTGAATCGTACCTCATTCTCAGATGTAATTCAAAGAATTCAGGGAAAACTTGGACGCGCTTACGAGATCATGATTGGCAGTATGTTCGACGTCATGCTTTGGCTCGTTGCGAAAATAATTACAGACCGTCTGGGAAGTTGGGGTAAGCTTTTGAAATTTTTGATATCAGTTTTTTGGTCTTACTGCAACTAAATTCTGCAGGGACCTGGACCGTCTTGTTTTGACGATTATCAGTAACTTCAACTCTAGACTCTCTGCAGATCACTGCAGTGAGCCACCACCATACGATACGGCTTTCGATGATCTTGAACTTACCAACGAGGTCTGATTTCACGATTTCAGCAGGACCTAGATTTGATTTGATGTTTTTTATTTGACTTCTAATTTTCGCTACAGTTTGCGATGCTTGGTTACTGATTTTTAACCGTCGAACGGTTACCGTGTAGATGCAATTCTGAACAGTTCGGGCCCATTTATACCACTGATGTACGAAAAGAATTTTTGATGTGATTACATTTTCCAGAGTCCCGAGATGAAGACGGAACCTGGTTGCTCGCTAGAAACAAACGTACTATCAAGTTGTTTTGACGAATCTGCTCGTTCTCAAGTGGCTGAGCGTTTATCTGATCAGTCATGGTCGGCTCAGTCTGGGAATTGTAGCGAAACTGGTTGTGCACACTTTCAAAGAACCAAGAGCGAAAGGGTTGCCTCCACTCCGCTTTTGCCACAGCGTGGAGTCTGTTCGAACAGGTTCGTCTCCAAGCTTTTCTTTGCTTTTTCCCCTTGATTACTAATCAAATAATTTACTCCCGCATCTTTTATGTTTGACCATGATTTTTTCATCTTTATGGGCCTTTATGTTTATCGTATACCCTACATTGGCTTTTTTGACATGTTTAATGTTCTACAGACCTATCTGTAACATTTTAGTTCATTTTTGACACCGGTTGAACGTAGCCTGAGGGCTAGGGCTCACAGCTCAACGCAGAACTTTTCGGATGTCGGTGATAGGGCAGATACGGTTCGTTATTTACCGGCTAAACGTCTAAGAACAGCAGATGGAACCAGGTATGACTCTAATATGGGGCGAATTGAGATGGGTATTAATTCGCTGTTTTACACTGATGCCCTTGCAGCGGTGACGACCACTACCTTCGAGATAATTCCGAGTTTTTGCATCGTAGACAACAATTGGAATTGAGAAGAATGGAGCTTGAGAACGAAAAACTTGAAAAGGAAATTCAGCATCTCATAAATCAGGAGAAAAGAGCCAGGGAATTGCACAATATCGAACTGAGACGAGCTCGGTTTCAGTTAGTGATGATGGGCGCGGATCTGCTGCAGGAACCGCAAAGAGAAGAATGAGCGTTTTCTGTTCATTGTCCTTGACATTTGATTCACTTCAATTTTCACATATAATGACTACATTCGATTGCTAGACGAATACCATTCCGCACATACAGAGATGTATGTGATGTAGAGCGATCTGACGCTTGTGATCATATTACAAATCAGGTGTTATAGTTTGGTTGTGAATTCAAATTATTCAAATTCACATTCACTATTAAATTTTAGGTGAAGTGAGACGATAGTGAGAGGTATATTGTAGTCCGACTGTAGCATTCACTCCTGGATCCACTTTTCCACCAATTCAAGTGCGGAATTCTTTCATGTATCTTTGCTTACTGGAGCTCGTGCCCATGGTTGTTATTGTGACCTCGCCCGTCCATCTGCCACCCTCATCCACCGGATAAACACGCCCGCCTACCCGTCCACTTTCCACACGCTCATCCATTGAAATAAACCTCATAATTTCACGACCTATTTGGTTTGTGCATCTTATTGGATCCCGATTTTTTGAAGCGGACCCTATAGCTTGATAATACTCTTGGGTTCCTTGATGACCCGATTTTCTCTGGTTTTAATTTCATGTCTGGTTTTGGTACTTTCTTTTCGGCGCTATGCTTTTCAACATTTCACACAAATCATAGGAACTAAGCGTTACTATGAAAGGTGAGTGGGTTGAGAGGACAGCTACTTTCTCTAAGACTTTTTTATCGGCTGTCTTTGGATGCCTGCTACGGATTGTAGCTGATAGGAGTGAAACCGTAAATTTTCTCTAGTCGAGTTATTTTTAATAACAACTCATAAAATCTGCAGTCTGAATGAATTTTTCATTAATTTCTTAGAAAATTATCTCTTCAATTCGCCCTATATACTCTTTTATACTCTTGTGGATACGAAGTATCTCTTTCCGTTTCACTCTATTTTCCGTGACATTCGTACCGTTACGTGCCAGCACTGTAAAAATTGTTTACATAACATCATTCGCGATTTGTTTATTGTTATTATTCCACGTGGGTGATGTTAGAGTATGTTTGTAAATCATTTCTGTTAAACGTCAATTGATTGAAACTTCATGATTCATGTGAAAAATAGTCATTCATAGCAAATTTCTTATCTCCGCCATCATAACCTACCGGTTTTGTGTTCAGATGAGTCATCCATGACACTGGCCAGTGTCCGAGGACCGGACCTATAGTCAGAGTACTTTTAGGACTCCTTTTTTGATAGATTCTCGTGATTCTATGTCATCACTTACTTATTCTATTCACCTCTAGATTGTTGATCGATTTTTATTTATATTTAATAAACAGTGAGCCTTGTAGAGCGTCAATTTGTGAGTGTCGTTGAACGATATCATATTTGAATTGTATTTGACTGCTTTGTTGCTTTATGCTCTAATCTTGCCGACTGCTTTTTAATATGTATGTTTTTTTTCCAATTCCATTTAAGGCGGCGCTTCGTACAAGCTGCCAATCTGGCCCGCCGTGGTTGTCAAGGGATCAAACGATAAGACAGCCCATCATTAGCTTCATCAACTTACCACTATCATCAACTCCTTCAAACTAGTCGTTGTTATATTTGTCAAATTATTTCCAAATGGAGGCGGCACGTACTAATGCTGACTGGTCTTTTCTCAACAAAAAACCCTTTGGGTTTATGATGTCAATGCAAACAGTGAGTTCTATCTTTGGTATCTCGCTATTTTGATAAAAACTTAATGTATCAAACTAATACTTAGTTCATACTTCGTTTATAAAGTATAAACACTTCGAGTGAAAATCTGCCGGAAGCGAGTTTCAGGAACATATTTCAATTATTTCAGATTTTGAGTCTCTTTATCGTCATACTAGTATTCTTTGCTCCATTCGTCTTTGAAGGTGTAGGATTTGTGAGTGCTTGCGCTTTCACCTTATTCATCTGTTCTGCAATATATAATCTGTTTCACGTTATGGGATGGAATCGGAAGGTTTGTTCCCTTTCATTTTGAAATATCGTTTCCCTTCACATTCTAGACGAGATTTTATTGAAAGAAAACAATTATCCTGTTTGTTTTTCCCTAGTGTAAGAGTTTCAGGTGATACAACTTCCCGGTGGTATCAACCTTTTCGTCCCTTGCACCTTATGGGTGAGTAGCGTTTCTTGTATTCGCGTTGGTTACCGTTACAATATTTTATTCCTGTTTTAAGGTGCTAATAATGTCGGCTATCTTCTTCGTTTTGTTTTCATTTGGAACTCTCATATGTTTGGTTGCATTTTTTGATTCGTTCCGCTTCACAGTCCTTCTGATAATTACTTACTTCTTTTTATCGGTGAGTTTTTCTCCTCTGGCAAGGAAATTTCCAATTTATTTTCACTTTTCGTGACTTTTTACTTGTATAATATTCCCGCACTTCTCCAATGAGAAAGAAAATGTTCTTAGTAACTTTACAACATAACGTGTTTTACCCACAGTGAAAGAAATGATTTTGAAATCGTCGGAAGAACTGGGATTTAGACATTTTTTTGCTTTGTGTTCACTCTCGGTAAATACGGAACAGAACATGGCATGCACTACTCCTGTTAGTGGTCGAAAGTCACGCTCAATTTTTCAGTTAACATGTGCCGCTGATGCTTTCATTTGTCTTCGTCTTGGCGTGCTTCTATTTCGAGCAGCACCTAACAGTCAAGTACTTGGTCTAACTACCGTATTAATAGACGGTGATAAAACATCGAGGTCAGTTTAATGAACTCTTGACTTGTAACTCAATCTAAGAGATCGTGAAAGATTTTGAGATTTACGTTTTGTTTTCATTTTTGATATGCACATTAGTTGAATCTTCTTCGAGAAAAAGCTGAGACTAGCAAAATAGCCAATTGAGCGTGCAGTATTCTGGTTTTCCACTCTAGAGTTTCAATTTTCTCAAATACTTCTATGATTCAAGGGTTAGAGTTGGGTGTGTTCGAGGATATCACATTCCATCATAGTGAAACCAAGAGGTAAAAGGGCGAGTTGTAAAAAGTCAAGTAAGTAAGTCGCTTTATTCCGAAGCTTCGCGCCTTCAGTGAAAACAAAGTTAAGCACATCT